>OZ026823.1:5088558-5247514 GCA_964023185.1 Macaria liturata | reverse complement strand
ACGTACGGTAGCGTAGGTTAGCGAGGCGGGCTCGGTAGCCCGGGCCCTGTGTGTTGTGGACCGTAGTCGCTTCTAGGCCGCTCGCAAGTTGATCTCACCCGACGTACCCGACGCCTCACGTGGTACATTTCCTGTACTCGGTACCACTATACTGTTTTTTCTAAAAGTATGTGCCTTGGAAATGCTTTCCTCGACTTGACTCGTAGTTTAGAGCGTGTTTTGAACCATTTAGAAGAATTTCTTCTCTCTGTCTGTACGGACAAGTAATCCCATAAGTGCAATACACATCATGACCGTGCCTTTACCGTTCTATAGACTTTGAGAGGGACGTAATTAACAATAGGTTTTAAATACGCTTTCCTCGGTGGAGGGTCACCCAACGATTACTTTTGTATTTTTGTAAAATATCCAGCTTTTTTATTGTTTTATAAATTAAGACGCAAGTAATATTATTGATGAGGGAAGGTTAGTTAGGGCCAACAATCTAACTAAAGTGGGCGTCAATTGGCTTATCATTAATGTTTGAACCAAAGTTGCTGTCACAATAGTGTAAGGCGATATGTGTTACAACGACAACGATGTATTTATGTAGTTATTTCATAGGTTTACAATTCCTTTTTGTCCATTTAAAATACAAGAATTAAATTTTCCTCGCACTTAATTTTCTTTGTACATCGCATTAGCTAAACCTCCTGTGCAAATAATAGTGTTAATTAATACTCATTGTTTGTACTTATTAATTTTATCAATTGCATAGCGTAGTTAATATTTGATTGCGTTAAACCGAGTCTTCTATACTCATAAGATCTGTAAATAACCAGATTACTTACATATTAGTTTAAACCAGTAAATAATGGTACTGTCTTCTTCAACTTTCAAATAGATGGTTGCATCTTCTGTCAGATCCGACTATAGGTTAGGTATGTATGTAATATTTACTTGTGTTTAAAGTGGCAGTTTTATATATAGTGCTATAACTATTATACTAGTGCGTGTTTCTATACTATTATTATGAGTTCGATGTATACTTTCCATCTTTGACTATGCCCATTAGTATAGAACATAATATTTGTGATTTTATAAAAATACTTGTAGTTATAAAAAACCCAATTCAAATGTAGTTTACCGCAAGTTAAAGCTATGATAAATGCTTTTGCATTTTCATGGAACTGGTATAAACAATTCGTTGGGTATGAATTATTACCTAAAATGTAAGTAATTGTGTCCTAAACGTGTGTGTGTGTTAAACGAACCTTTGGACTCTCAATTAAAAAAGGGCATTATAAGTACCGCTCGAGTTAAAAGTAAAATGGTCGGTAGTGCAGGATCAAATTTCGCAAAAGTGAATTTTACTATTACCTATAACTATGTAAATATTTTGTGATAAATGTGACAAATTATTTTTTCTCATTTCCAAGAGAAGCATTCCGTTCGAAATTCCATATAATGTATAAAATATAGTATATAATTAAGTACTGAATTTTGTTTCTTGATCTCAACAGTAAATTGGAATTTAAGAAGAAATAATTCGAAGATTTTTAGATTTGCTGAAACCGGATCCGTAAATTGTACACTTATAGTATAAATATTCGATATAGAGTTAAGGAACCCGACTGAATAGTCAAATTTTTTAAGCATTGTAAAAATAAACCGTAGTTAGGCGGTAGTCGGTTGTAGTTTAACATTGTAATCGACAGTAGGGAAGGGGAATTATGGAGTTTGTAACCTATGTGTACCGACTACATAACGAAAAACAACATACATAAGGAAACATTTTGTACCCACTTATTCAATAAGAAATCGATTATTGTTTCATGGTATTTATCAATAGATATTAAGACATGTTTGATGGTCTGTTCCCAAACAGAAATCTTGACGTATGTACCTATTTCAGTTAAAAATATAATTTTCATTTATTACTTGATCAAAAGTCAATTATAACATTTGGAAAAAACGTAGGTAGTCATGTACCTACCTTAGGTATATGTGAAATTTCAATCAATCAATCAATCAAGAATTCTTTATTGTACACCAATAGCAAAAGAACACAAGTATGAAGAAAATATGTAAACCATAGTATTGGGACTGAGAAAATTGGGAAATTTCACTCATTAATTAATTATCTCATAATATCCCAGAGTTTCGGTTAATATATTTAGGGCATTCCATGCATTCAATGAAATGCAATCTTTATTTTTATGTAAACCACCTGAACTGAAATGGGATTCATAAATATTTTAGTACGATAACAGAACTGTGTAAAAAAAGTTTTAACTAAATTTATTTTCCAAGGGTCATAACATATTAATTATTAAGTGTGAGCATCATTACTAGCGGAAGGTGGGCCATTTAATAAGCTTAAAGATATGGATGTTATTTTTTTTTATTTGGAAACAAAAGTAAATAAGAAACCTCAATAAATTGTCAATTTTCCTAGAAAATTAATTTTTAACACAAACCATATAAATTAATCGCTAATTTAAAAACTCCCGAAAAACTTTGTTTGCCACCCCGTTGTTAGCAAACTGTTTGACGAGGTATATTATTAAAAGTAATAATATGATTAGGAGCATATATTATTGAAATGGCCCACAGGTCGCCAGTTAGAATAGTGTAAATAGTTCGAGAGATCACTTGAGGGTTGCTTCAAGGGGCGCGGATCGCTTGGCAGGTCTAGGAATTGAGAGAACTCATACGCTCAAACTAATACTAGCGTTTACATCGTAACGTAGTTTAATATTGTCATCATTTGTCACGAATAATTAAATGTATTAACATTATATTCTGTTTTATTGCGCTCGATCTTAGTTTTAAGGCAAGTAGGTAGGTATTATAAACTCGGATTTCAGTTGAACTAATTAAATACGGACCTATGTCGCTACCTGCTCAGCTTTCGTTGTAATTGAATGATGCAAACTTCAGATTTGTAGCTTAAATAGAAACACAGATACTTTTCTTATAACAAGCTTCAAATTATTTCGTTTACAAACTTTTAACTTTAATTAACTCTGAACTTTGAACTTAGCTGCTCGTCACCAAACGTTACGTAACTCAACTAACGATAGAGCTGGGTATCAGACGCCACAATCGGAGTTCTAAGCATAAGCTTTTTAGCAGAAAAACGGTTTTCATAGAGAATATAGGGCATCATGCTTTCCGCGCTGGGAGGGGCGACACAGAAAGGCTTTCTCGTCTCCTATACACTTTTGGAGCACATCTCTATACACACACTCATCTGCGATATTAAAAGAAGTCGCGCAGCCTTCAGTACTTACATTCAACTAAGAAAACGCTATCTAGGTCATGTTGCCTCATTCGTTTCGCAAAAATCCTCCCCTATTCAACTTTTATTAGCATTTCCCATGTCTTTCAAATAGCTTTGCCAGCACACAAAGAGACAGAATGTGGCTATCTATTCCGACTAGACAAATAAATTCTGCCGCAAAAATAATTTATGAGAACGTTACAGAAATAAATTGTAAAGATAACAAACGTAGGTCGAATAGATAAATGTATCGAGACAATACGAGATATTATTCTTGCAACTTCGTATAATGTATAATGTAGGTTGCTATTGATTTTCAAATTGTAAATGTCACAGTAAATAAATGTCAAGAGCCGACGCGTGGTCGGGATTAGTATATTATACGCGACATCTGCGTATATTAATTTGCCGGGAGAAGAGAAATAAAGAATTGCTGGAGAAAATTAAATTTACGTATTAGTCACTGGAACACGGGACGGGGCTTCGCTTGACTCATTTATCTTAGAGAACCATAATTATGTTTCCCATCTTGAGTTTAAACACGTTGGCTAGTACAATTTATACTGTGTTATGCAAGCAATTTAAAGGGGAAGACTTTTTAATAGTTTTGTTTGTGAAATATCTTTCATAGAAAAATGTGATGTTTAACTGTGATTCTCTAGTAAAATATGTACTTATATAGGCGGCAGTTATAACAATGAACAAAGAGAAAATATCTTGTAAAAAAGATAATTCACATGAAACCTAAAATAAAAGACAATCCCTGAACAAATTAACACAAACAAACAATCTTATTCACGTTATTCATCCCACAATAAGGCAGAGAGTGCTTAAATTGCTCAGTTTACAATGAAGAGTCTCGCGTCGATGGCTCTAAGCGGCGCTGTCAGAGTGGACGTCAGTTAAATGAAGTTTTTACCCTTTATCTGAACCACTACATTACGAGCTGACGCCGGATGAGTGAGGTTAACATTGACTCTTTTTTTGCACATCTAATATATGACACCTAATATCTAATACTAGCTGTGCCCGCGACTTCGTTCGCATGGAATAGTTATTACCATTAAAACGGTTCTAGTAAGTTAATCTTAAAAGATAAACGTATACGGTCGCTGACATTTTGTTAGATCATTTTAAGACGAATAATTTTTTCGTACTAATTATTTTGATATCTTGAACCGTTTTCGCAGCGCACGCAATGGAAGCCCTCAAAGATGAATAATTTTCCCCGTTTTTTCCACATTTTCCATTGTTTCTTCACTCCTATTAGTTGCAGCGTGATGTTATATAGCCTTAAGCCTTCCTCGATAAATGTTCTATTCAACACAAAAAGAATTTTTCAATTCGCACCAGTAGTTCCTGAGATTAGCGCGTTCAAACAAACAAACAAACAAACTCTTCAGCTTTATAATATTAGTATAGATAAGACACCAGAGGCGCTCTCATTCGCTTAGAAGAAGACTTTATTATTTTGTTTGGTATTGTCTCTCTGGTGTCGAGAGTAAATTTAGCCTCCCTAAGGGACTCTGACATGGCTTAACAACTGCCGTACTATGACAAACAGCCGGGACCTACAATTTAACACATCATCCGACCCACGGAAGCGCACAGAATGGAAAGCAACCTTCGATCACCCATACAGGGACTGACCGCGTCGACAATTGCTTAACATTGGTAATTGCATGCGATTGCCTCCACCAGCTGAGCTACGGGCGCTTCTAAATAATAACGTACATAATATGTATAATACCAAAAGCCAACGAATGCTAGTTGGCTGATAAAAATGAAACTTGAATTAAAAGATTTTAAGTGGAGTTTTGTTTAAAACGAAAAGTCTCACGTTGAGTGCTTTGAATGGAACACAGAACGAGTGGATGTCAGCATTGTCAGCCAAATCAAGAGTTTTTATCCCTTGTCTAAACCATTGAGGGTTTCGGATGAGTGAGGTAAACACCGACTTCTATTTCTAGTATGGATACCAAATTAATAGTAAATAAGTATAAAGATTCTGACATTAAGCACTTCGAAAGTTTATTTGATTATGTTCTTGAACAACAGTAGCCCCGTATAAAATAAAATTTTGACATTGAATTAAAGTCAAAAGTCTGTGGCCTTTTGCAAAGACTGCGAATTGTAGTTGTAAAATTGTATGTCTGTCTATTTGGCAAAGTAAACATTAGTTTTATTACTAAACACAGACAAATAGAGAGGTCAACAAATAAGAAACATATAAGTTAGAAAAGTGTTTATAAAACGAAGTGAAATACTTTCTGAGGTCCGAGTGATCAAAACAAAATACTTTAGATGAAATAATGTTTATTTTTAGAAAACAGTACTAAAATTATTTTTATTCAAGCTTAAAGCATGAATATACCTACTTTTAAGTTATTTTGTCAAGTGCTAAGCCCGCACTATGGTTGTTTAACTTAACTTTTATTTGAAAATGAGCGAAAATATTCACCAATACAAGGTAATAATTATTAAGCGGTTCAAATCCTGCCTGTCGTGATTATTTTCGCTCATTTTCTAATAACAGTTTACGAATATAATAATTGTTCCTTCGGTTCACTGTATTTAGGTCGATTTTGCCTTGCTTGTAGGGTTTTGGAGTAAAACGCGTGCGATTCCTTTGAGAGTAAGTATATTTGTTCAACGACACAGATAATGTAAACCTAGTCGATCACAGATCATACATACCGCCCACCAAAAACGTAGTTTTTCTATAAAGCTATACAAAATATAAATTGAATTTACCACCAAAAAACCGTAATTTGATACAATAGTATGGTGAGCGTTGACCCTAATCGTTCAATTTGACATTTGATAATCTTTTGACAATTGACCGTTTATACATAATCTATGAAATAGTGTAAGTAAACATAACCTGCAATCCAATTTATCCTTGGAATTACTATACCTTCTTGAAATATTCACAAATTGTACCGAATTTAGCAATATATTATTACACATTTCAAGTAATAAATAGTCATATCTAACTAACAATTCAACCTTACAGCTAATGATAAGTACCAAATTTATGTATGAAATCTGAATAAATCAGAGGTAAGTATAAATTTATCTTTACAGCAAATGATATTGAAATCTATAACTTTATTTACAGCCGAAATGAGTAAATACAAGTTCAGCAAGTACACAATAAAGGCTGCACAAAATTGCAAGTACTAGTTACAATGTGAAATCAAATATTATTACAATAAGTTGTAATCATCAGATTTTTATGACCTTTTAAGGAAACATCAGGTAGAAAACGTTCAAATTATACATTTTTAAAACATTTTAGGTAAATCAATCGAATGTAAGTACAATTTACTTGTTTATATGAAGCCTTGCAAGTATTGTAAACAATAAACATTATCATAAACATACATTGTTTCATTTGAAGTAGTTAGAATCTATAAGTAAACTCATAGGTAACTAGAGTTAATTTGTACACATTAGCATCAAATTATATGCAAGTTATTCATCATTAATTGGAAGTGGGCACAACCGAGAGACAGCACGCTGTGTAATCTTACCATGATATTTTAAGCTGTACACTCTGCACACTCCATCATTCCCTGTGTGTTTCTGAACTATGCGACCCATTGACCACTTACCTGGTGGGAGGTTATCCTCTTTAACCAGTACAATGTCTCCGATGTTGAACTCAGGCCTTTGGCGATGCCATTTAGGTCTGTTCTGCAGCCTAGTCAGGTACTCCTGCTGCCAACGACGCCAAAAATGTTGTACTACACGCTGACAATGCTGCCACCTAGATAGTCTGCTAGCTGGAACTTCACTCAGATCTGGGGAAGGAACATTAATTAATGACTCGCCTATCAAAAAATGTCCTGGGGTCAAAACTTCTATTATATCAGGGTCATCACAATCAGTGGGACACAACGGCCTAGAATTTAGGCAAGCTTCAATCTGACATAAGACAGTTGAAAACTCTTCAAATGTCATTTTAGTGTTTAGTATTCTCTTGAGATGGTATTTCACTGAAGCTACACCACTCTCCCATAGTCCGCCTAGAGTGGGGCTATATGGTGGTATATGATGCCACTGAGTACCATCTTCGGCCAGCAAATGCTGTAGTTGTTCTGGCAAATCTAACTGAGCTTCCTTCCATAGTTTGGCCAACTCTGTGTTTCCAGCGGCCAAGTTGGTACCATTATCGCTCCACATATGAGCACATCGTCCTCTTCTTGCTACAAATCTCTTGAAAGCATTTATAAATCCTTCACAAGTCAATGATCCCACTAATTCAAGATGAATGCATCGTGTTACCATACAAATAAATACTGCCAAGTAAGCTTTACATGTTTTAGCTCCTCTAAATCTTGACATTAATATCTCAAATGGTCCTGCAAAGTCTACTGCTGCCCTTTTGAATGGTCGGGCAGGTGTTACACGAGCCTCTGGTAAGTCACCCATAATTTGCTCTCTAGCCTTGGCCCTTTGTTTTGCACATACAAGACATTTATGTATGTATGGTCGTACAGAACCTTTTATTTTTAAAATCCAGTACTGGGATCTCAGGTAAGTCAAGGTGAGTTGAACTCCTCCATGTAGTGTTCTTTTGTGTGCATCTTTGATGAGCAGAGGAAGCAAATCATTGTTGTGTCCTAGGATAATAGGATGTTTTTCCTTCTCAGGTAAATCTGTGTTTCTTAGGCGACCGCCCACCCTGAGTATATTTTTTGCATCAAGGAATGGATTCAAAGTTTTTAATTTACTTGTCCTTTTAACAGGTTTCCCTTGTTGTAGTCTCAAAATTTCTTCTTCAAACTCTTCTGTCTGAACTCTTTTTATCATAATTTCTAAAGATTCTTCTAGCTCTTTTGTTGTCATTCCCTTAGGATCTTCTGTCTTTGTCTTCTTGTAGTTTAAAAATCTCCTAGCAAAAGCTAATACCTTTTGAAGTTCAATCAATGTATCAAATTCTTTCAAATCTATCTTCTCTTCTTCGTTGATATCAACTATGGTGTGGAAACATTTTCTCATTTCTAGGTTTGTATCTTCTATCTTATCCTTGCTGAAAGGAATGTTGTTTGTTTGCAGCCATGACGGTCCACTCCACCACTGATGATTCTGTGCAAGTGCGGAAGGAGACGAGCCTCTACTGGCGACATCTGCAGGATTTTCTTCAGAAACAACATGATAGAATCGACTAGTTCCCATATTTTCAAGTATTTCTACTACTCTGTTACTGACAAAGACATTCCACCTTCCGGGATCGCCGTTCAACCACGACAGTACAACGGTCGAGTCTGTCCAAGCATATATTTTGTCACTTGACAAACCAGTTGCTTCTCTTATTTGTTTTAGAAGTCTTGATAGTACTAAAGCGCCTAGAAGCTCTAGTCTAGGTAACGACACTGTTTTTACAGGTGCAACTCGTCCTTTTGCAGCTATAATTCCAGTTTTGATATCTCCATCTTCTGTTTCTACTCTCATATAAGCAACTGCTGCATATGCCTTTGTTGAGGCATCTGAAAATCCATGTATTGTGGCATTTTTCAGTCTCTCTGTGGTTGTTCCTAACCACCTAGGTATTTCTATTTCCTTCAGATTCTCAAATCCTTGTCGAATCTTCAACCATTCTTCTCTCAGCTGGTCATCCACTTCTATATCCCAGTTGATTCCCTTCAACCATAGTTTTTGCATGACTATTCTTGCAGGTAGTATTGCTGGCGTCAGCCAACCAAGAGGATCAAATAGTCGCTGCAGCTCAGATAAGATAACTCTCTTTGTGATTATCTTGGGTACTGATGGTAGAGTGAGTTGATACTGGAACACATCTTGACCAACATCCCAGGCTATGCCCAGTGCCTTGACCATACCTTGCAGATCAAGGTTGACATGTGTTACATGTGTACTACATTCATCAGGTTGAAAATATTGCAGGAAATTGAGGTTATTGGAAGCCCACTTGTGCAGAGTGAAACCTCCTTTCTTGAGGATGTCCTTTACAGCTTGAGCTACTTCTAACGCGGTCTCTACTGTGTCTTGGCCTGACATCATGTCGTCCATAAAGAAATCTTCCTTTATTGTTCTAGCTGCTGCGGGATGATGTTTTCCTTCATCTTCTGCAAGTTGCTGCAAAGTTCTTACCGCTAGGTAAGGAGCTGAGGCTGTCCCAAAGGTTACTCTCAGCAGACGAAAGTCTTGTACTTCTTGCTCATCACTGTCCCGCCACAGTATGCGTTGGTAGTCTGTGTCCTCCTTAGTTACTAAAATTTCTCTATACATTCGTTGAATATCTTTATTTGATGCATCAAAAACCACTCTTGTTTTTGAAGTATCCTTATCTTCTCTCACCACTGCATGGTGTGGAAGGTACACAGCTGGATTTTTCATCTCATCTTCCGGGACTGGTTCCATATGGTTCATGTCTAAATACTCCTTCATGACCTTAGTATACTCACTTTTCAGTTCAGGTTTTCGCTGGAATTTCTTTTCCAGTTGCTGTAATCTTCTCAATGCTATATCTCTAGTCTCCCCCTGAACTGATATTGGTGTTGGTGTCTTAAATGGTAGTTTAACTACATACCTGCCTTCACTGTTTCTGGTGTGTGTTTCCTCATATATCTTCTCGCAGAGCCTCTCATCTGCAGTGAGTTTTCTTCTCTCTGTAGGCTCTAATTCCCACATGCCTTTCAGCATGTTATCCAGATCAGTGTGTATGTGCAAAGAAAGTGCTTCTTTGTGCCTATCTTCGCCTATTTCACCAAAAATAATCCAACCTAACCTGGTATTTTGCGCAGTCGGTTGATCAGGTTCTCCGTGTATGACACCACTTCTTATTATCTTGCCATACACCTTTGAGCTCAGCAACAGGTCTATCTTTCCCGGACGGTCGAAACTGGGATCTGCAAGTTTCAATCCCTGTACATGATGCCAGCTCCTGGAATCAACAGATTTTTTGGGAAAGAATGATGTAATGTTACCGGCTGTCACATAACAAATGACTTTGAGATTGAATGTTGGGTCTGCCTCTGGAACAATCTCAAAGGAAGTTACATGTGTAACAGCTGACTTTGCTGACCCTGTACCTGAAACATGTCCCTGTATGGGACTTTTCTCTGAGCGCAATCGTTGAGCTGCCCTCTCGCTTATCAGTGTTACCTGGGCCCCTGGATCTACGATAGCACGTAGTATTGTAATATTTCCTGAGCCGTCTCTGACTGGCACTAATGCTGTGGCCAGCAGACCGGGTGAGTCCATGCAAGTAAATAAGGTAGCTACTGCTACTTGCATACTGACTTCACTAGGCTCACTTACTTCGTTTAAAAGTTCTGTGTTTAAGTGTGTGTGTAATGAAACTTCTGTATTTTGTACTTTAGCCTTGGGCTCAGAAGCTTCCCTCTTAGCACTTGACTTACTTGAACAGAGCAGGGGGTGGTGCCTGCGTAAACAAATCTTACAAGAACCCTTTAAACGACAGAATCTGACAGAGTGTCCGGGCAACAAACAATAAAAGCAAAGATTCTTACCCTTTACAAAATCGCTCCTCTCTGGTTGTGCCAACTTACCAAATAAGTTACAATTAGGTAATAAGTGCTTTTCATCACAATATCCACATATCTTAATATTATCCTTTATCCTTGATTTGTTTATTTGCTCCGCTGCAGCTGAAGCATGGAGTACTAACTTGTTTGTGGGTGTTGTAGTCAATTCCAATGTTTGTATTCTTCTTTCAATGAAATCGAATAAGTTCTTTAAAGATGGTAGCTCACTGCCATTATTACTTACATAATCCTCCCATTCCTTATGAGTTTGAATGTCCAGCTTCTGTGATATCATATAGATTATTATTGGATCCCAATCAGTGGTTTGTATTCCACAGTTATTTATGCCTGTGAGACATTCACGGCTGGTATCAATCAGTGTTTTCAACTGTGATGCCGACTGAGATGAAATCCTTCTGGCACCAAACATCTTTTTCATAATGGCGTTGATTATTAATCTTTTGTGACAGTACCTTTTCTTTAAACAATCCCAGGCAGGTTTGTAATTACTTCCAGTCACTTGATACGACTTGATTGCAGCAGCGGCCTCGCCTGTGAGGCACGACTTCAGGTAATGCAAGCGTTGGACATCAGATAAATTTTGGTTAGATTCAATAAGTGATACAAAGGTGTCTTCAAAACCTTGCCAATCTTCATGACCTCCGGCGAACTTTGGTAGGCTAATCCTCGGAAGACTGACTCCTCCAGTGTGACAGTGAATGCCATCCACCGACGTCGACGCCGCCGATGTGTTATTCTGAACTATACTTACTGGCTTCAATCACTTCCATCATGTCAGTCTTGTAGGTTAGGAAAAGTTCCTCGACCTCACCGTATTCTTGCGTATGAGCACGTTGTTCCGTTAATGGCAAGTTTTGATAGTACTCGCAGAATTTTGCCCAGTTTTGTGTGAGATGTTCTATGCGAACCTTTGCGTACGCACTTGTGCGTCGCACCTTTGGGCATTTCTTGAAATTTTCATACGATCGCTTGATGCCGTTAATTATGTCATCTAACTTTGCCTTCGTGGTTTCAATTTGAAGTCCTTCCGCTTTCGACATTTTCTAAGCCACCAACAGATCTCAACAGATAGGTAGCACGAAATCAAGGTTTGCAGATATTTGTGACATTTCGCAATTACTTTTCAGTTTCACAATGTAATTGCGTCTTCCATTTTTAGCACACACAATGGCGTTCTCCGGAAAAAATGCAAGGCAAATTTTTGCATCCTGCTCGAATATGTTCCTTCGGTTCACTGTATTTAGGTCGATTTTGCCTTGCTTGTAGGGTTTTGGAGTAAAACGCGTGCGATTCCTTTGAGAGTAAGTATATTTGTTCAACGACACAGATAATGTAAACCTAGTCGATCACAGATCATACAATAATAACAATAATAATTATTTATTTACACTTAAATAACTAGTTACAGATCTTAATGCTATGTACTTAATATACTTTAATAAAATTAATGTTGAGAACCAATAAACATTAATAAAAAAAGAGACTATTTTCAACACAGAGACCGACAAAATAGCTGTGTTCCATATCGCAGGACATAAAAAAAATCTTTTTCCTCTTATTAATTAAAATAATAACATACTTGAACAACAAATGACACTTGTGAATTTCAAACAATGTCTTGTGCACTGCAGTGAAACTAATTCTAATAACTTTTCAAGCAATAACAAGTTAACAAACTGAAAAACTGTTTTTATCAGCGGTCTAAGCTTTTCGACAATTTGTCGGAGACATCTGCCGCCGGTCAACCACATGAGGACAAAAACTTGGATCGACTAACTTGGCTGTAATATAGCGGGTGGCTTAATAACAGAGAAGGAGTTAATAAGTTGGATCTATGAGATTTTATTGTATCACGATATTGTGTGTGAGTCAAGCCTAGTCTAGTGAACATGAAGGAAAAAGAATACGTCAATGCTTAACATCAGGCAGGCTGTAGTCAAACGTAAACCTATCCCACGTAAAAAAAACGTTTTTTTTTCTGTCCCAGTTGCTTCTGTACCTACTTATATGCAATACTTTGTACACATTACTGTTGAATCTCAAGATAAATTTACACGATTTTGATAGCGAAAGTATGATTTATTAACAAGATATTATAGAGTAACGGTCTTATTTATAGACGTATTTTAGCAATTACTTAGTTAAAAAAGTGTTTTGTCTCTCTCTCTCTTACATTAATATTTTTTAAAAAAGTGCGAGAGAGACAAAACTCTTTTTAACTGAACAGTTGCTAAAATACGTTTATAAATAAGACCGAACCATTGTCTACCAGTACATCCTACTTTATTTGGTACGAAAAAATAACTTCTTTATATCTTATTACATACGTTTGTCATTTTGACATGAATTATTTTTATCAATTACATACATCATCAAAACTACTATTAATACATATATAACAACATAGCCACTATGCTGTAGTTACTGCACTTTCGTAGAATTTTCGTAGCACCGTAGCTAACCCAATATAACATAGCGTAGCCAGCATAAAGCATAACAATATTGTGCATTATCAAAACTAAACTTAAACTTTTAACTTGCAAAATCAATTATCACATTAGGAACTCTTGCTTTGCTACGAGTAAGTTTTTAAACACATCCTTACTAAATTATGTGGAATGAGAGTTCGTGGAATTCTTAGCATTCTTTTTCAATTAGCAGCGGTGCTCTAAATTTACAGAATGTTTGTGAACCTGCAAGCGAGGCATTTCCGTTCCAATCTCGAGCATGTAATTCGTAGTTGCATTTCAACTACTAAGCTTTCCAAGTATAAATAAAAATTCTAAATGATGTCGTGATTTTGCTCTGGTTTTTCTCAATTATGATGTACCTAATTAAAATTCTTTCAAATTTATCTCATTTTTGAAGTACATTTTATTGTAAGAGTTGTCTTGTTGATTGTTAAGATTGAACAGATTCGGATAATAACCAAAAACTTGTGTCCCTTTATTTATAAATAATAACTACGCATAAATAACAATAGTACCTATAAACCATAATCAATATCACCTGACCCAAATAACAATAAAATAAAAAGATAGAAAGATTGAATCAGGCGTTACAAATAAAATAATAATTGAAAACCTGATTTAAATTTAATCTCATTATACATATCTATTAAAACAGAAAGTGAGCCCTTTGTTTGACGTCGATGAAAAAGATCATTCTGTGGCCCACATTAGCATATTAACAAGGTAGCTAAGTACCTACTCTCCACTCGATCCCGCCATCTTTGAGTCACTGCTTCACGAAAGGAAGTAGATATTTGATCGAATGAGTGAAGCGAGCGAGACGTTTTGTCAACTGACAATTTTTTTATTACTTTACAAACAGAATACACGATTTAAAGTTGCCTACAAATTACAATTAGTATATATATCCATTGCTAGTTTATTAAACCGAACACTGATGGACAAGATGTGTTAATTTTTTTAAGAAACCAAAAATCGTGGACATTTACGTTTTTTAGTTTCTGAAAAAACAGCTGTAGTAGATTGGCTGTAAAGTGCAATGTTTTACTGATCTTAGTTAAGTTTGAAAACTTTAAAAAAGCATAATCTATCAATAAAAAAAACATTCTTCTTCTTCTTCTTATTGAATGAGAGTAACCAACTCTGGTGTCGAGAGTTTATCAAGCCGCCCTGAGGACCTATGAAATGGCAAAAAAACATTAATTATTATTTATTTAACCTTCAACATATTAATTAGTGAGGTGATTGATGGTTAATACAGGGTCTTGAACTTCAATTTATAAAAAAAAAATACGCAAATGTGGACTCAAATTCACTCATACATATATTGACCAACTACTATAATCCATTTCATATAGCAAGGCACCTGTGACACATATAAAACGTCACTTGTCAATATCATTTTGACAATTGTAATGATGTACTGCAGTAATTCGAATTAGAAATTTACCGATTATCGATTGTAGTTACTTATGGCTATTTTCATCTGCCTATCCCAAAAATGTTATGTGAATTACCGACAATCACAAAATAATATTCGTCGAACCCACAATAAATTCCTACAGATAAATTAAGAAAGGGACAAATTGAGAAGAAGAAAAGAATACAGTTTTGATAAAAAAATATTGCCAGTATAATATATATGAAGCCAATATATATATTAAATTATTCAAATGAAATTATGATACACAAAAATTTTATGTTTTTCGCTATATTTTTTATGATACAAAACTCATAAATACCTTCCTTAATTATTTTAATATAAAAAAATCGCATAAAATCATTGTGCTTGAAGTACATAAATCATTATCTCTGATAGATCGAAATGATAAATAATTGTTTTTCTGATATTTTTTTGATGTCAAAAATAATCGATTACCAAGTCCCAACCCTACGAAAATGACGTCACAATTAGCAGTAGTACGTAACTTTGCTGTGCGATGAAATTTAATATTTTATTTTTTTGTAACATTGAATGCGAGTATGTACACGCAAAAAATACCCTTTATTTGATGTCTTATAATTTTTACTGTTTATATTAATAGTTATTTTTGTTAACTTACATAATGTTTTCACTAATAAATATAAATATTTCAACATGAGCATGACGTCACAATAATTTATGTACATGTTCTTTTACGTTCTACTGACCTGTCACAGGTGACTTGCTATATGAAATGGACTATAATTAAGAGCGGCAGTGAAAGAAATATTCAATAGAAAAAATGCTTGTATTAACGATGTCCACTGATCGCAGAACAACTATGTAAGGGTCGGCAAGGAAGTATAAAAAGGTCGGCATAATGTGAACCTTAGGCGGTAATAAACGCTACATCCCATATGCGAAGTTTCTTTTGGCGTCGACTCCCGTCCCTTACCGGATATTGTCAGGTTAACTCGATAACATTAGCTTATGTAATCCTCATGAATGAATTATAATCAAATATATAGGGTAGTGTAACATATTTGTAAAATTCAGTTCAATATATCGTGTTTTTGGTTCATTATTAAACGGAGTTTACATTTTCTAAACCTAGTCTGGCAATTAACTAATTATGCACTAGAAACAGTAACTATTTTCCATCATATATTTCTCTTTGTACTATCTTCAATATTTAAATATCTATCTAATCTATATTATCTTTAATATTTTTAAATCTTAATTTGTGTTTCTATGTTTTGTTGTTCTTTTTTTGTTCTGTTCATCAACATTCTAATCATTAAATTGACTGTTAAATTATATAAAGCAATCAATCATTAGTACAATATTACTACTAATTTATTTTTCTGGTAATTAATTATTCTTGTAGAATTGCCAACCCTGTCTAGTAAATTTTCACACAAATCTCGGAAAATCAACTTTTGTAGTACAAGATAACTCAACCTCGTTAAATATGCAGCAATGTCAATCTTTTCTGTCAAAAATAATTTCAACCCAATCCTTGTTAAAAAAAAGGCAGAATAATGGAACTGACCTAAAATTGGACTTGTATTATTGGATAAAAGCAACATACAACAAGAGGTTAAATAATTTCTTTGTATTAAAGAAAAACGTTTTTACTACTTATTAGCAGGATACTAGTGACAAAAATAATGCTATTGATTTGACATCTACACCTTTTAAACCTTACCTATTATTTTACTTATAAAATAGTCGGAATGGTACTACTTCTCAAAAAAAGCTACAAGAACACACTCTAAGGTACTTGGCTAAAGATTAATAATAACCATGTCTATGCAATCAAACAATTAGTTTACTTTTACTTGACCTATCACATAACAATAAACCTATTTTCTAAGCTATGAAATTTGAATGTATGTAGGTACTATGTGCTATACACATTATTTCGATGCATACACACGATAAATTCTATTGAATATAATATCGGTGCTAGCTAAAAGCCCTTTTGGTTTCGAAGCGAGCTCCACTCGGGTTCCGTGGCGTGAACTTTGGCTAAACAAATCAATTTGGTAGCTGCGCGGCGCTCCACGAGAAATGGTGAGAGGAATTGAGAGAGGGTTATTTTGTGACTTACACCTACGGAAGACATATGAATTGGCCATTTAATGTAAGTATTTATTGCATTTGCTCTTAACTGACTCTTTCCGTATTATCACATTTAATGACACGGATGACACGTTAAATTGTAGGTCCAGGCTCTTTGTCAGAGTACGGCAGTCGGAGGCCTTTAGGGTGGCTTGAGAAACTTTCGATAGCAAGTTGGCCACTCTCACACGATAAGATGAAGACACGGAATTGTACATTTTCAATTAGCAAGTATTTGGTTGGAATCTGGTTGTTTCATTGAAAAGAAAATTATTATATTTATTTTAACCGTTATCTAGTACACATGACGCAAACATTTGCTTAGTATTTAGCTAGATGGCGTGATATTGAATTATATCTTAGACTACTAGGTACGACTCAAACGGCTAAATTTAATTGCATTAATTACATATAACGTTACATACAGACTAGAGATGACCAGCTATAACTACAGGGTTAACAAGGCTATTTGTTTTCTAGGATTAGCGGGGACGTACCGCGCTAACCACCAGTATTAATATATGTTGGTAATTAGCAGGTCAGAATTTAGTTTATCGTCAAAAGAACCGCACATATTATACAAGATTTTTGAAGTCTCTTTTACAGACATACTTAGAAGATAAGAGGCTGTAGCTGTTCATCTTAGCCATGTATCCAATTTCATAAAAGGCTAAAACTAACAAATACATTAATCAAAATGTGTTGTTTATAAACTCACCTTATAGACTCAGACCAGACTCTTGGACTTTATAAGCTGCAAATAAGAAAACAGTAATGCCAATCTATCCATGCGAATTTGATACGTTAATAATTACCCCTAATAGTGTGAAGATAGACAGCACAGCAGCGCAGTGTTTATAGTAAGTATCAGATTACATTAATTATTATGGACAGGCCAATATTTAATAACTTGGACTTGTGTTTATAATCTATAGTCAAATATAACTACATATGTACTATAACACATATAACTAATACATACACAATACGTGTCTGAAAATAAGTTTAATTACTGTTATATTTATAAGTTGTAAATGAAACTGCAATTCGTTTTCAGAAAATTTTATTGATTCTTATATCACATTAGGTACTCAGACTTAAAACATACCATTTTATGAAAAGAAGAGTTAATTTAAACATATTTATTTATGTACTTAATTGTACGTTTTAGCGTCTAAGTAATCGAAACAAAATAATTTAAAAATGATCTGTATAACATGTAATAATGCAATCAGAGTGAACCGTAGCTTTTATTCCATAAAGCTGGAATGTTATTTTCAATTCAGCACAGTCTACACTCTACATCTACGTCGCAAAGGTGCATATAAAATCGAATATCTTATCTACGATACGTTCATTAACAATTCGGCCGTACCCTTCCAACCGCCCTCTGTAATTTTAATCCGGGAGCAAAATTCTCCATGCGCCCCGAAATTTTATGGTGCGTGTAGTATTTCTATTTAACACGTGCTCCTAGAAAATGGCGGCCATTTTTGTGTGCAGCATTCTTGCAGAATTTCTGGTATAATATGGAATGTTAGATTGTATGGCAGTCATACAGTCACTTTTAATAATCGTGCTTAGATTACAAAGTTTCACAAAATATAACTATAGCTAGTGGACGCCCGAGGCTTCGCTCGCATTCTTTCAGGATAAAAAGTAGCCTATGACACTCTTAAGACCTCATACTACCTACATACCACAAAACATGATAATATGTTCAGACGTTTTTGCGTGATGAGCGATTAAATAAACAGACAAAATTTCTAGAAATTGTTGAAACGTGTTCTGTTATCAATACCAAGTATCTCTAAACCTTTTTTTTTTTAATATCTTCAATGTTCAGACTTTCGACCCTCTTCAGCTTTATTATTTGTATAGATATACATGGAGATTGAAGTTTTTAAAACATGTTTGACTAGTTTATTAGAATAGCCACTTACATTTTTAAGACGCCACAGTGGATACGTATATGATATTACTAGGAACATTTATTTTGAATATCTTCCCATCTTATAATCTTAAGAACGATTCTATTGGACCGTATCCATAAAAGTGTTTTATAAGAGAACGTTTCCTTGTTAAAAGAAAATTGCTGACGTCACGCCTGCATCCCTGATGTGCCATTTATTCGAATGGGAGTGTACCATTTGTTTGGTAATATACGTGATTGCCCACTTTCATATTGCGTGCGTGAGTTTGTTGTTACAGACCGTTTCATGAAATAAGTTCTACGGAAAACTTTGAAACTAAAATTTTAAGTTAATTGTGACTATTATCGCGCGTTAATGGCGCCTTGACTGGGGGAATTGTTTTGTAAAATTGGCTCTACGTTTAGCGGTGACAGAACAAACGTGGTGGAAAGGTTGACAGTTGGACGCGGATCAAATCGGACTCGTGGTTCGTGTACACAGCAAATAAGTATACCACTGGTAGGTACTTATAGTTTGACAAATAAGAGCGCAAATTACGAGTACGTCATACTGATTTTGAGTAATATGCCACAGTGATTTTAGGTATACAGCAAATAGTAAAGAGTTCTCAAGGTAGTTTTAATACTTCTCTGCTTTTTAACTGTTTGAGCAAGTAACTTAAAACCATAGTAGTAGTTTTATCTATAGATTGGATACATCCATGTTATGTGTAGGTAAAAATATTAGTCATGTTTTTATATTTATACCAAAACCTTCAGTCATTATGTAGGATAAAATAAGGCAAATATATGTATATATATAGGTATATGTGTTTATGCGAGTGTACATGATACAATAACTTATTGAAATAAATGTAATTTAATTTAATTCAATAACCTGTGTCAACCAAAAGTTCATGTAATGAAAATTCAGTACCTTTATTTAGAGTAAATTAATCAGGCATGGGTCCATTATTGCCCAACAAGGCGATTAATCTTTAACAAAATGATAAAACCTCCACAAATAGGTTCATCAGATTGATCGGTGATGTAGCCTCCATAGCTGGAAACAGAAGACAATATAACCTACAAGCTCCTTATAGTAAATTTGTATGAGAGTGCTCAACTCTGGTGTCAGAGTTTTTACACCTTTTTTATGTACATAAAAAATGTTATACAAATATGTATGAAAAAACAAAAGTTAATTTTGTAGACTTGTTGACTATTTCACCTTCAAGCTGTAAGGGATATTCGTGTGTTTGGTATTTTTATCCATATTTATCCCAACAATACCTATATATATTTTTCAACATAATGCAAGAAAATCCACTAGTATGATTTACAGAACAATCGCATCCAGCCCTATTTTGCGTTTAATAGGTGCAGTTGCGTTGCACACGTGAATTTATTTGGCTTATTTGTATAGGACTTTTTCACTCTATTTAGGCATCTTTACAGAGTGATATCAACGTCCTTCATATCTAGCATCCAATCAATCATTTCTCGTAGCGCTATTTTTCTCAATGCCTACTCATTGAGCGCCCTTTATCGATCTTTTAATGATCTTTGAGACTACGTGTTTAATGAATTTTGATTAATGATTCTGGGTGAAGTAGCAATTAAAATATGACACGTGGCAAATTAACAGGAGCTCGAAACATAGCATTCAATTAATTACGGAAAATCAGTACAGATTGGCACAACATTTTTGAGGCAATTTAATTAAAGGAACACGTGACTTCTGGATTCGCTATAAAGCTACTGAAGTATCGCCAAGCATTAAGATAATTAATCGCAAATTTTCAAATTGGTATCGTATGTTATTTCAAAGTTCAAATTTTCGTATAAAGAAGCAATAAACGTTTTATTTTGATAATTAATAATACATTATATTGCACTGTTAGGTAATATGCAATTAGTGAGACTCTAAAAATAACGTAATGTATATTCATAATTAAAACATTCCACCGCCGTTAAGTACGTAATTACACTAAGTTTTTTTTACAATTGATAGGAGCTTGCACTAGTAGGAAGGATAAACGTTAAACGACAAAGTTTCCTATCCGAGCAATGATAGATAAGAAGCACAGACTTCACGTAAGGAACATATCAAAAGTTTCCGGTTACAAGCAAAGAAGAACTCTCGAGTAAAGTGAGAACTCCAATATTTTAGTCACGTCTTGTGAAGCGATAAATATAACCGCAGCTCACATAATAATTCAAGGAACCGGTGTGCCAACTACTGATATTGAAGCATTTGTCCTGAAACTGTAAAGACCTAACGTTATATCGCCGAGTTTACTTGATTTCGCTGCGAGTCGCTGAGTTTTATAGGAGGCTGCAGGTAGACAGCACATCGCCACTTTATACTCAAACAAAGTAAGAAAACTACAAAATATTTTATTGTTTTCACAAAATGGACTCGAATAACTCGAGCTACATTGTTCCATCAAGAGCGTAAATATTTTCAGATTTCGCTATCAAATCATAAAGTCGGTATAAACCCCAGTCAAATTAGTCCATCCTAAAATAGCAAATAACAATAGAGCTATGAAGACTGAGCTTGAAATGGCAGTAAAGTTGTGAAGACTACTCTGGCGGTGCTCGAGGGTCCCCTTTAATGGAAAAACTTTTGCATGGGTATCTAATTAATTCCTTTGTGCACATTACTATGACGTTAATTGGTACTTCAGCTTTGTGTTGATTGAGGTGCATTGTTGAGATAATTCCATTTTTCTTCTGCTGTCTTTGTTCTTGTGGGAAACAATTTATCTTCCTTTTAAACTACAATTACCCTTCCGAATGGGCGTAGCCCGTCGCGGCGCTCGCTTGGCATTTCGGACAGAAAATTGCTCAAGTAAAATTGAGAAAATACATTTTCTGAATCTTTTGTATGCTTTACGATCTAGTTACTCAATTCTGAATGCTTTAAATTTGTATAACGATTATTATACATGAATAGTTTCAGATATCTCTCAAAAAAGCTAGCAATTAATTGAGGTCACTATAAGATTACGCTTAGATTGAATTCATATGGAATTTTGGGAAAAAAATATCGACACTTTAACACTGCGTTGCTATTGGCGATGTCTCTTCAATACAAATTAATTGTTTGACTAAAGCCCACCTGATAGTAAGCATCGCTGTAGTCTAAGACAAATCACGCTTACCTAGAAATAGACCTAATTTTACCGTTATTGTCCTTGTTGTACTTCAGAGAGTGGAATAAAAGTTACACAGCACAGAAAAGTATGCGAAGCTCGTACAGATACAAGCACTGACGTATGTTTATGCAAACATGGGGCCCAAACATGAGGACTTCCGGCGCTAGATGGCGGGATTTTCTCAATTTGCGAGATTAGAAACCACCGGGTTTAGGTAATATTATTCTGTAAGCTCCGACAGATGCGACACACAGATAGTGATGCAAATTTATATCTTGAATAAAAAAATACACTAAATCACGAATACAATTTGTGTTTTTAGCAATTTGGCCTGATGAATCGTTTATCGCATATATATATAGAGCGTATTGAGCAAATAGTGAAGGCAATCATCCGCTATTTGTGGTTTGCCAACTGTGCCGAATAATTACTTTGCATGTGGTTAATTTGTATTTAACCCGTATGTATCATGAATACATAAACATAACAACCCATAATGTGGCCAGCGTGCAGGACATACTGCTTTTGGACTATCTCTAGGCAATTCCGAACCATATGCCATGTGTTTTTTTTTATATTTTTGTTAATTTTTTCTTGCTTTGTCAGTAAAAGCACGACTAATTTTAGCAAGCAGACATACAAATATACGACTATCTAGCTAACCACAGTGATCTAAAGCAGTCCAGTTTTAGTTTCTCGTCTCCGGGTCAGATAAAAAGATTCAGTGATTTAGTTTATCGTGCGGATCGTCAAGAACAGTAAAAGTCGATTGGCTTTTCTTCCATCTCGCCTTTTCTATGTTTGAAGGAGGTACCCGGTCACGTTCCTAGTTATTGAGCAAGTTGGTGTCGGGTCCCGCAATGACAAAATACATTGTACCGACGAAACTTTGACCACGTTTATTACGCAAGTACGTGGGTGACTCCACAAATTAGCGAAGTCTTTTATTAAAGGTCAACACCACAGCGAGCGTGTACGGGCGGCTATGACGTCAACTTATGTGATATTTGATAAAGTTTTTTTATGAAATGAAACGCACAAGCAGCATTGCGTCGCTGCATGCATTATGTATGAGCGCGCCGGCCTGCAAGCCCGCGCCTGACTCCCATCGCTAAGTTTTATGACAGCTACATCAGCGCTGCAACTTTTCACACCACATCGTTTGTCATGTTTATAAGCGGACAACGCGCACTGGCGTATTGTGAACGTTCTCGACGCTCTTTTGTATTGAAAAAGTGATTACAGAAAACAACGGGATAGGGTTACTTGAAATATTTGAAAACTGATTACACCCACACGCTCAATTTGCTAAACAAATGTCTGTAAGATGGCGCGGCCCGCCGCCGGCCACCGAGCTTTTATCATTTCTCGGCCTCGTATTATCTCCGCCCGCACGCAATATTGACATTCCCCGTTTTTGCGCTCACGCCAAAAGTATAATAGGGCTAGCGTATCTCATTAGTTACTCTCGTTTTTTGCCCGTAAACCTTTTGATGGTCTTTTCTTACGAAGATACAAATTTTTATCGGTGTCGGTTGCCGGGGTGAATATTAAACGTGGAAAGGAGTCTTGTTTTAAATTTTAAAATAGGTGAAAGTGAAATGAGTGCGGATATGCGTTTGTTTAGTAGAGGTATAGGTGCGGGAGGTCGGCGGAGGTGCGGCGGGAGTCGCCCGCGGCCGCCGCTGCCTGCCGTTTGCATTTTGCATGAGAACTATTGTTTGAGTCAGTATATAAAGACGTGTAGTGGCGGCGCACCGACGACGCAGCCGTCCCTAACCAAGCATGCCCGCACACAGAGATTTAATTAGAGATTTATTATGAGTAGTCATGTAGAACGAACCAAGCACGTTTCGTATTCGAATTATAATGTAAATGCTCGTGTACGTTACATGTGAAGAGTAAGTTTGTTTAAATAATGAGCCACGTGGAGTTCTGTTGCCGCAGATACGCAATTCAAGGATTTCAAGGACGTTGATTTAATTTTATTTTCTTCCTAAATACGTACATAAAATTACTGGATATTCTTGGGTTACTGATAAATAAAACACTTCAAAATGTATAATATTGATTACCTTTATAAATGTTTTTTTTCGTTAACAACTAATGAATATGAAATATACTCAAGCCCTGTAATGGTGTTTACTTGATTAAATGCATTCAGTAGCTGCATTACCCAACATATCAAGCAAAGAGCGGAGGCGGCTCCGTTCTGAGCAAATATGAAACAGTTATTAAACTTTATTGCAGAGTGTAACGACCAATTACAAGCAATTGTACTACAAATTCACACTGACGCGCAGACGAAATTTCAGATGCTCAGATTGTGTGGTTTCTGTACGTAATCAAATGTATAAATTTTCTGCATTGTGGACTTCTGCAGCTCGAGCCTGAAAATAGTCAGCTTGCTGAAATGTGCTTCTGAAATATTTTAGTATTCATCGTGTCATAGGCAATGGGTTGAATTGAATTGTTTGATCTATCAAACATAGTGTGCAGTTGATAAAACAATGTAAAAATATTCAAATACTATTGTAGTTGGTACCTATGCTTAAATCAATTATATACGAATATAAAAAACTACTATGAAACCATCTTAGGCGATGTTTGCACGATAGTCATAACAAATGAAAAAACAAAGTTATTAGTTTTGGTATATCTATAAAAAAATATGTAGGGTATATATTGTACTATATAATCTGTGTCTTGTAGTATAATAAATATAATAAAGATAAAGATAAAGATAAAGAATTTTTATTGATAATGTAAAATTGTAACATACATAGGTATAGGTATAAGTACTAATATCACAGAATATGCTACACAAATTACAATATCTCGTCAAATTGAATTTAAGTATAACATTTAGTTTTATAAAATTTTAGAAGTTACAATGTCTAGTTTTATTAATAAAATAATGAAATTTTTTGTTATTAAAATCATGTCAAACATAATAATAGGTATGTAATCATACAATATGTCAACTTAAATAAATCTTGGTACTGTCACTTTAATATAATAACATGTAGTTGTTTAGCTTCCAGCATCATACTATTCTAGTAGCAGTATATTTAACTAGGTCAATGGCCCCTGAGGCGATTTGAAAACTCTCACCACCAGTGTTGCCCTCTCATAAGAACTTTGTTACATTCAGTAGCAGTAAATTCGAATTTGTACGTACATCGGTTCCATTTCCCATCGTCAGTTTGAAACCTATTCAGAGCGCAGCAAGCGGTCGATTCACTAAACTTTGTTCCCGATTCCCGAATTCACGTATAAAACCCGCTAAATTCAACGTACAAGAGCCCTATCCTCAGATTTAGAGCTGCAAAGTTTCTATTGATCAAGTCAGATTAATGAATCCTTTTAAAAGCATCCCAATAGACGAAATTAAAGGGGAGATAACCGAAGATAAGATCCCAATTTCAAACACAAAACAAAAGGATGATTCTTGGATTTCGTGCTTTCATTATTTATGCTAACTTTATACTTAGTTTAGGGAATCATTCGCCTCTGTTTATTTGCCGTGGCTAATAAGTTATATAATGATAAATTAACGTAGAGCAGATGTATACTAAAGTAGAAAATTATATGCTTGTAAGCGGTGTTTAGTAAGCCCTGCACGTATACCAAAGTGAATTATATAACCGAGTTGTTTACAGCCGTTAAGTAAGCAGACGTTTTTAGTGAAACAGGCTTCAATTTATTACACGACGATACTACAAACGAGACACACGTGTTAAACCGTAGTTCGCTCCCCATTTGCGCTAACAAAGCTGAAAACAAATGACCTTATAGACGTCTTTTTATGTGAAAATATCTCTGATACCCAAAATTTGTTTGGATGTAGATTGGTCTACAAAAACGTATGACTTACGTGACAATTTATTATATACGAATACTGCATTCGATTTCAATACAAAATATTGTGCAGTCCTGATTTTTTAGGCAGGTCTTCTACCACCAGGTTACCACGAGCAATATCCGCATAAGCAACACTAGGGTCGAAGATGGAGGATGGAATTCTGATAAAAAAAATTCTTATTCTATGGAATAGTCAGTAGTCCAGAGTTATATTATCACTACATTAATATATTATGTATGTTCGGTGTCATTACCGCAAATAAACAGGTTTATAAAGAATAAATATAATGTTTTGGACGCTTCCGTGGGTCGAATGATATGTCAAATTGTATGTCCCGGCTGTTTATCTAGTCCATCAATCATCATCAGACAACAGAGCTGGCCTCTCTTTTCGATAAGAAGAAGAGGAAGAAAATAGCCTCACCCTGTAGTATCTATAGTTAGGAGTCAGTGTAGTATTATCACTGCTACAAATAAACAGGTTTTTAGCATGTCTAACGAGTGGCTGGCTGTCGGGCGCCAATTGACGGCGAGTGCCAAACGGAATAATTAATCTGTCATGAGGAGCGTCCGCTGCCCGACAAACTGCCATGTCGAGAGTTGTCAGGGACGGGAGGCAAAAATAATATGAGCTAAGCTTCGACATAGTAAGAACTGTCAAACTGCAGCTCTTTGCTGAAATTTTAACTCTTTGGAAGGTATTGTAACCCATTTTAACTATAGTAAATTATTGTGTATGTACATATGTAATGGTCAATTTTCAACTTACTATTTAATTATACAGTTTTAGTATATATTTGATACATCAGGAATCAGTTATCTTCCTATGTAATTTATAGAAAAATACATGGCAAAGCTACTAGATTAAGTGACACACAATATAGTGTACATCTGACAAAGACAATGAATATTTTTTTGCTTTATATTGCTTAGTGTATATGCATGATTTCAAACGTAATTAAAAGCTGTTTTTATATTTGGAGTTGAAATAAATTGGTTTCTTACTTCACAGTTCGTTGCTCTATCAATAGGTTATTTTATAAAGGTTATTACGATTAATCCATGCCACTAGCGTCATGAATACTCATTGTGTAGCTGGGATGCACTGATCGTATTTACGTTATTGATTTTACGTCTGTTTAAAAATATTGACTGATTATTTCTGATGTGGCCATTTTATCACTTGTATTTTGCTACAGTGTAGATGTAACGTTTAATCAGAAAAACAATTTAATAAAATAAAAATGTTGACCATTTTACTTGCCCATTAGTTGGCAGCCGGTTAAGCTTAGTTTTCGGCGCAAAAATAAAAACGACAAACAAATAACACCTCTTCGGAGTGTAGAAATGAAAATAGAATACTGAAAAATAAAGTCGTTACCCGGCAAAATTGCATGAAAGTGGCCAGTATTTTTCTTGTTAGTTTCCATTAAGAGCTTAATCCGGAGCGTCACTCGACACCGGCGGGCAGTGTTTGATGTCGGCACTATACCTACTCTTACAGGAAGAGTGCACAGTGTACAGAGTGGTCTAGTGTGAAGTGTAGACTTGACGAGGCATAGCTCTATCGCGTGGTGAGCTATGACAATCGGCACAGAGGCTGTACAAAGAGAATACATTTGGCGTGAAATGTGGATCTGATTACGTATCACCTGCCTACTGCGAAATTGTGTGTGTAGACTTTGTTGTTATTGAGTCTGTGTGTAGATAAATAAGGTGAGCAACAAAGGACAGTATTTTTGGAACTGTCCTTTTTTGTAATGACTGTGTAATTTTACGCATAATTAACATTCAATGTAACAAAATAGGCAAATAAAATATCGCATCACCATGAAATAACAAGCATTCACACACAAACTTTTACCCTTATAAAATAATAGTAAGATAGTAGGAAACATAGATTACATAAACATCACGATACCCCACAGTCCGGTATAACTGACAGTCTCGTGTGAAACGATGCTTCATGCTGGAGCCGGTTATTGATCAAGAGATAAGCCTAGTTAGTTAGTGACAGGTGGCTCGGCTGCAGACACTGCACACCTAATGGCAGATAAATCTCAGATGACACATATGATGTCCGCCATCCATCTGCTTGCAACTAGGCCATACTCGCATTACTGTTTCATTATTACTTCGTGATTGAATTATGACTGATGCTCTTAGCTTTAATTTTACACTATAAATTAATGACTAGCGACCTGGCCCGGCAACTCACACATGATTGATTTGTACATAGATTTCTTCCCGTTACAACACATTGTCTAGTAAAAAGACCTATAAAATAATTAGATAGATGAACGAAACTTTATTAAAACACCAACATGCAAGAATAAATTGTCAATAAAACAAACAAAACTTATAATAAGTTTTATAATATATGTTATATACATATAGCGTGTAAAGGCATAAGGAAAAGATACCCCTTTTTACTTTACAAACTTGAGCGGCTATATGGCTCTATCTTTAGTAAGAACTTAGGTAGATACGTATAAATAACTGATTAATTATTAAACTTTCTCCAGGAAACTTTCACAACAACTGCTATGAATTACGACTAGGCTGCTCGTGTTAAAATAAGGCTTGTTTTTCTCTAGAATTTCAGAGGTAATCGTGCAGAGATGGGAGCTTCTTAATAAACCCATCTCGTGGTCGGAAAAAGCAGTTGACTACAAATTAACGCCTTTGCCTTTCCAACTAGGTACTACTCGTAGGTATTCACAGGAGCGATCCTTACATTTTTGGAATGGAAATTAATTTAATATCTACACAATTTTATGTACCTACATATAGGTATTTTTTTGCAAAATAAAATCGTCTGGAATTATATCTATACTAATATTACAAAGCTGGAGAGTTTGTTTGTTTGAACGCGCTATTCTAAGGAACTACTGGTGCGAATTTTAAAAATCTTTTTGTGTTGAACATTTATCGAGGAAAGTTTTGAGCTACATAACATCACGCTACAACTAATATGAGCGAAGAAACAATGGAAAATGTGAAAAAAACGGGGAAAATTAATCATTTTTGAGGGCTCCCGTTGCGTGTGCTACGAAAACGGTTCAAGATATCAAAAAAATATGTATGAAAGAATTATTCCTCTTGAAATGATCTAACAAATTGTCTGCAACAGTATATGTCTATCTTTTAAGATTAACTCACTAGAACCGTTTTTATGGTAATAACTATTCCACGCGGACGAAGTCGCTGGCACAGCTAGAATAAGATATGTCTACGAATCAAGGTATGTAAAAACGAATAACCTGGCTACGTAGACACCATAGATATTGGTTAAAATACTAGCTACTAAATCTGTAACCTAAAACTTTTGTATCATTTTTTAATTAACTATGTATTTCCAGTAAGCTAAAGTCACTAGCTAACGGAAGTACCTATGTTTAATTGCTTCCATTCCCCTACAAATGTTTTTTTGTCATTCCACCATTGTTTCCCTAAACATAAGTCAATGACATTTTCGGTAAAAATAATACCAATTACACTAATTTTTTTTTTTTACAAGAAATGAGTTTGCACTTGACCGTAATTTGCTTGATGGTAAGCAATCATTACGGTCTAGGATGGAACGTGCTTACCCAGTAAGCAAGTAAATATATATAAAGCATAGTCTTAGCATTATTTTCTTTGTGAAATAGATAAAATCCATTTCGAATTACTCTACTCGCCCTATCATAGGATAACGCAGCCACTTTCCACGACATTCCCGACAAAAGCTTGTGCTTGTCTTGTTGGCTGTCAGATAAATAAATATCTCAAGCAAAAATGGGTTCGTTTTAACGTTATTTCAGTGAGTTGGCAGAACGAAACTACGTAACATTCATTCTGGTCCGCCGCTGCCTTGTAAAATGCTATTTCGAGATCTTTCTGTGCCACTAACGTTACTCTAGATTCATATCCATCACAGGAAATGTAATGGATCTGTCAAGTAGAATAAACTTTTCAAAGAATACACCAACAAACTGGATTAAAATGTCTGTAATGCGCATTTGGTTTCAATTTGTATTTCTTAACAGTTGGGTAATTTATCTTCTTTATCGCAGTGGTTATTATTGTCAAAGCAAAAATCTGCTCTGGATATATGTCAGCAATTTGTACGTTGATTTCTGTTCTAATTGTGAATATCCTAAAATTGAAAAGCAAACAACATGCAAACCTGATACTAGTCTGATGAAAACCAAGCAATAATTTGTATCGAAATGAAACATGCCTTTGTCTAACAGCAAACTGACCAAAGCATGTGCGGTAGAAACTAGTTTGATTTTCAATTTCCACCGAATATGTCGCAGATTTGTCACGCAAACGTTGTCGGTAGCTAATTGCTACGTTCCATCTATTTTTATCACTATATCCATGCAATTTGCACAAAAAAACGAAATAAAAGCAGCATTCATTCGAAACACGTCCGGCTGAACCTGATAATAATCATCAGCGTAATTAGCGCTCGAAGCGGAATAATTAATATGCCATGAGGTGTCCATAGGCAGTCGCTCGGCCGCAGCGGCCGGCAAACACTCAGCGAGACACGTTGGATAAACACGGCTTAAATAAAAAATAAACACAGGATAGCCGAGCTGAAATGAGTTTTCATTCAACTAGGTAGCTAGCGACGTGCAGGAACCGGTGATATAGTCGTACCTGCCACGCTACTCGGCGTGCATGCTGTTTTATTTAATCAAAAAAGATCGAGTTGAACCTCCGGTGATGTAGGATAACAGGAATGACAAGAAGCAAAATTCTGGTTTTTTGCGGGACAAATCTTTGCATTCAAATGTTTGTTTTACTAACCTTTATATTCTCACCATATATTCGTAAGGGGAGTTGAAAAAAAACAGAGAGAATAAGAAATCAAGTAAAGAGTAACTTTTTAGCCTTAACACATTAGATTATATCGTGATATACGGCTTATATTTTAAATTCTTCATACATACATAATTCAATTCTAAAAAGTGTACTCATACGATATACGTTAAAACTTAGCGCTCTGGCGTAAACCTTAACTTTTAGCTTGCATTATGTCTAAAGCCAACTTTCGTCGGTTACACTAACTTGAGCTAGCGCGGGCGAGTTAACCAAACTGTTTCGAAAGATTAAATGGACAGGAAAGAGCTTTTATCCAGAGGTCCGGGTGAAAAAACGCTCTATACGAGCTTACCGGAATTATGTATTCAAAACCTGTACTTCCGGAGCCGCATCGCCGCTGCGTACAATAGCTATAACCTAGTCAATAGGAATGGATAATCGAATAACTGTGGCTCAATTTTATTCTACATACGGAATTCGGCTGTGATACATGCAGTTATGTTTACTCGCATATACCTGTATCAGCTAGTTTACTGTGGCAAGGAGGACGAAATTTGCACTTGAATTTGTGCTTGCTACATTGTGATGTTAAACATGCTGCAAAATTATTGTATCATTGTTGCTTGGTTGTGTCCTGATACTACATTATAACCCACTACCCACATCCAAATTATGTGAGTTCCAAATATTTCAAACAACAAAGACATATTTTGAGACGGTATATTATTGTCCTATTAGAACCATCTAGAACACGTTTGTCTCAATTTATTTTCAATCAATTGTATCCATTCATTTTAACTTACACGCCAATTACTATACAAAACGAGAACCACGAAATCGGCCGACTTAATAGAGATTGGCAGTTGAAATATATGTAGAGTATTGTAGAGCTGTGGAAATAAACTAGAATTATTAAATAAACATAGGTAGGGAAGTCAAGTGTAGTTTTAAAGTGGTCAACAATCAAAGCAAACCATTGGAAACTGGCGGCGCAGTAACGAAATTAATCTGAGTCGGCGTCTACATAAATTGGATCGGAAACAGCCGTCGCCAACTTACAGTTCAGCTTATTCGAGAACTCAAATGGTGTTCCGACAAACGAACCGGCTTGCTTCGACAACTGATGCTTTATTTAGCACATTGGACTACCTATTTCTACTAATGGACAACTGTAATTTGTATTTTAATTAAAGATTTAATGTGCATATTTTATACAAAATTTTGCACGTGTTGTGGGACCATTAAGAAGACTCAAGAACTAAGTAGGTTAGGTATGTAGTGAAGTAATCTGAATCCATAATGTAAGTAGATGTCTTGTCACTGGAATAATTTTGAAGAGGGTGGGTGGTTAATAGGTGGTGTGAATTATATGGTGAGCATACAAGCAAGATTATAATATGAATATACAAATAAAAAAATATATAATCATTTGTAACCGATCTCGTCTATAAATAAGTATATACAACTATGCAAAGTAATATAGATATCCTCACGAAATTTTCCTTATTATCTTCATATTTTGCGCCAGCCGTCTCTTGAAAAAGAGCCAAATTCGACGTGCTTAGCATTTTTAGCTCCGTAAAATACGAAACATTATTTTTTTAAACAAAACAAAGACCACCGGGTTAGTAGACAATTTGCAGTGCCAAGAGAACTTGTAGTGTAGTAGGTATTACTAGTATTACAGCGATGGAACCAAAGTAATATTAAATTGCAATTGGGTTCGGTGGGTCGTGTTCAAACAACATTAGTTTGTGGTGTGCGGTTCGTTTCCCAGTAGTTTTCATTTGCGCAATCAGGAAATTAAATAAAGTTCGCGACCCGATGTCTCGCCCGAGACACTCCTCAAGGCGAACTCTGTAAACATTGGAAGAATTTCGCGTCTAACTTTCTCATGTAATCGAATAAATCCTGTGTTAGCGCGCTCTATGAAACGAAGCCTTTCCTTTGCTAACGATAGCAAATATCACAGAATCTGAACTTACATTTTATTTATACTTACTAAAACAATCCGAACGCCGTACAAACGTATATGTACGTATTATTTACTCTTACCCTCCCCAACACACAACCCTTAACAAAACAAAATAAGGATTGACCACTTTCGCACATCGTTTTTAATTATACCCTTTTCATAGCCACGCTTTTTCATAAATTGTTTGCAACAAATTTCGAATTTTAAAGTGGCTTGGCGAGCTTCGATACCTGCCGAGTGGCTTATTGCTTTCCGAGATAGTGTTCAGGAGTGGGTATTTTTCAATGTTGTAAGCTTGTAAGAGCTAGGAATTGTGTGCCCCTTGATACATTGATGTTAAGTGGGGCCACAAAGAGTGCTAGAGGGGCAGAGGGCAACACACGAGCACCCTCAACCAGCTCTCTCCTAGTGGCTGAAAATGAGAATCTTTTGTTTCTTTTGTAACAAGAAAACTCAGCGGGCTAAATCGAATAACCTGTCGGTGGAACCATTTTGCAGAGTTCGTTATATTTTAATTATTAGTAAACATGGAAAATTTAATATGATTCTGACAAAATTAATATTTATGCTAAATAAAAATTAATATTTGACCAAAATGCTGGCCTTTTTCTGGCTCAACGTATCAGCATTGCCCTCCAGCGTGGTAACGCGGCCAGTATGCTGGGCACGCTGCCCTCTGGTAGTGGGCTGGAGCACTTAGATTATTTTAGGCTTTTCTAAAGGTTTTCTAAGGCCCCTTTTTTGTAGTAGTTAGAAGTAGTATGTTTAGTTTTTCTTCCCTTGTTTTTTTTATTGTAAATAAAGAAAAAAAATATTTATGCTTTAACATACTATTAAATATGTACATTGGGAAAATATCGTAGATTGTGTGGTATATTTTTTACGAACAGACACAAACAAACACTTTTCTTGACTAAATTTTCCGTTGAAGTAAATGTTAGATTTCTTTTCTAAATTTTAATTTCGTTGCATAGCACACGTTGCATATCCTAACCCCAATATAATCAATTCAAAATTAACTTTCATACGTGTACCTTTAGCAAGCAAATTTTGTTCGGCGAATACCTTAACACTTAGGAAGGCTAAAAGCTCTCGGGAAAGTGTTAAAATTGTAACAGTCGCGCTCTTAGCCGGGAGAGTAGAGGGTCTCGCCACCGCCCTCTATGTATTGTGACTCGGTAACAATTTACTCGCATTCCAAAAGCAGGTATTTCAGTGCGCACAGCACACTCATAAATAAATAATGCGCTACACATTTACTGTAGCCGCTGAAGACATTTTTTCACTGTGCGCTGTTTTCTTGGCAAACGGAGTGATTACCTAGTCCTTAATAATTTATTTGAGCTTCTACCAAGTAACACAAAGGCCAGTCTTATCTTCTGAATAAAACATTGTCTCTCAAGAACCGGGAGCAAATCGTATAGCTTTAGATTTTTTATGTTTGCGCGCTTCAAAGTTTGAATTTCCTTACGTAGGTACCTTATGCACTTTGGTTTTTACTGTTTTTAGCTATGCAGGCATTGTACATTTTATACAAGTAGACTTTCATCTACCACTTTCTTTCTTTCTTTTTTGAATCTTCTCTTGATTTTTTGAAATCCTAAAATATACTTAATAAGTAATAGTTTATTCCTAATTTATTTCTATTATTTACTAATTAGTTACTATTATTTCTCTATGTGTTTTTTAAGTTGTTTCCCCTATATTAAAAAAAATATAGTTAAGTAGTCATTATAACCTGTAGAAATTACCTATCAGATAATAATATGAAATATTGACTCCAAAGTCATATGCGAACAATCCCGTGTCAAGTGATTTAGTACATAATTATGCTATTGGATTTAATTAATTAGTTCAGATCATCTAAGCTAATTAGGTGATTTTCAGTTGTGTACAAATATTGATCACACACATGTCGAACAATTAACAAATAACTGTGATAGTATTAAATACCATCATTTACAATAATTATACACATTTTACAATTAATATTCTGTTATGTTATGTATAAAAAAAACAAAGTGATGATTTTCCAGAAAACCTTTGGTATTATGAAAGTAATAATTAGAATTAGCAAAACAGACTATTAAAATTACAAATATATATATATATATATATACCTAATTTTGAACGAAAATATATATTTATGTTTGTGTACACTTTAAAGAAATATATATTACTTTATTATTAAAAGTACAAAGTAGAAGTATATATTACTTTTTAGTTGGTCGGAAATATATATGCATAAATTTATGTTTCCTCTGTATTAGTTAAATTTCTTACATCTTTAACTAACCATGAAGTCACGGAGTAATGCCGCTTACTTACCGAGGTAAAGGTTCAGTCCTAGCCTGGATTCAAGAGTGGGCACTCTAACAAGCATAACGAAGGAAGTGTACGTGAGACCTCAGTAAACCTTGAATAATAAAAGCTGGGATTCCTAACTGTACATGTCATGTCACAGTTTGCGGGAGTTTGCATACTTGAGTATGTCTAACCAGGAATTACTTTTGGAATTATTGAATGACTAGTGGACGCCCGCGGCTTCGCTCGCATTCTTTTAAGATAAAAAGTAGCTGACGACACTTTTAAGCCCTCACACACACATGTTTTTTGGTATGTAGGTATACATACCAAAAATCATGATGATCCATTCTGCCGTTTCTGCGTTATGAGCGGTTAAATAAACAGACAAAAATTCAAAACACTGCTTAAACGTGTTCTATTATGTACCTATTTAAAGTACCTATATATATATATATAAAATATACATAAATTTGTTTTACATTTTGTTTTAAATCTTCTATGTTCAGATTTTGTACCCATTTCAGCTTCATTACATGTATAGATTTTAATTTTACTAATGCATGAAGGTTCCCATTCTATCCTAAAAATTTCGTAGTTAATGTTTTGAAATATATTTTAGAAGCTTTCATAGCGATTCAAAATTTTTGTGTTCTCATTCTGATGAACTATAATATTTGTATAAGGACTATTAGGACATAAGACATTTTATTCCATACACACAGTTTATAGTAGTAGTAAGTCATATCTTATAATATCATAACAGAAAAACATTCTATACCATTAAAATTGTCTATAACTAGACAAACATACATATATGTATAGGGGTCAACATATATCATACATATATTCGTTGGTCCATTTTTCACATAGTTTTTACATTTATCAGAGCAGAACAGTAAGATATATACGACATAATCCCGACGTATTCCCCGGACTCCGCAGATAAGGCCGGAATGTATTCGGTGCAGATAAAGTAGGTGAGTATCACGCTACTATACTATCCCCTATAAAACTAAACCTAATAGACAACTCATTATGTCAGAATAACCCTATATCACTGAATAATCCATATCCTTGAAATGAATATCAAATTAACACCCTGGAGAAATATATCATTTTTTTTACACGTAAATGGAATCCTTTCAAGTCTTACTCGTTAACCAACGCTATGCAAGCTGCTCCAGATAGAGTCAAATTGCGAAATATCTGTGCTAGATCATTAAAAAACCTTCCAAAGAATTGAGAACCTCCATTTTTAAAGTCGGTTAAAGGATTTTAGAAGAAGTTCCAGTACCATCAGTAATGTGTAAAACGAAGTATTGTGGATGAATCTTCGTGACACATAGATTACAATACAGACTGTAAAACTAAAACATATACTTCGATTAATGAGTCTCTGAGAATAGTTGTCTATGATCTGACTGTATACTATACTATCTCTTATCCATTGGGATTGTGATGTGTCGCAACATTGAATATAATAGTGTCTTAGGAGAGCTTATTCAATATTTGGCCCGATAAGACGCAGATATGAATCCATGTGCGTATTTTGGTCGACTGTTAGGAATTTATTCATCGATGTGGAATCGAGAACAAATTTGCTTCATGTCAATGGTTTTTTCATATCAATATTTGATACGTGGGTTTTACAAGTACTTACAGAACAAAACATGTTTATTACATTTCTTTATCAATCGAAAACATGATAAAAAATAAATACAATTTTCCAACTATTCTACTAATGATTAACAAGTAGTTTAAATAGTTGTATAAATGTATTAAGTCAAATATAAATAGTAATGTGGACAACCCATATGAATGTTTAAACCCCCTTGTGCGAAGAACTACTAATTGAAACCAGATAGTGAAATTCCGTTTGAAGTTACGCTCACCCTATTCCCTTTTGTAGGAGGCTGCAAAGGTTGCTTGATTTACACCTACACAAGCAAAAACATACTTTCGTTATAAACCTACTCATTTCTAGTTTGAACCCGCGTAGGTTAATAAGTACAAACACCTACACAGAATTGATATTAAACCTACGACTTCATTTACTGTACTTTAATTGCTATTTCGTAAATGTTACGAGTTAATAAATTCCAAAGGCAAACTTAAGAAAAAATAAAGGACACATTTCCTTAAAATTAAAATGTTCTGTGAAAAAGTGTGCCAAGCCGACAAAAAAAAACAAATTAAAATAATCCCCAAGCTTGAGGTCGGTGCAAGGTAATGAGCTTGCTTAATATTCGCGGCGAGTAGGTTAGGCGTCAACAACAACTTGACTGCCCGGTACCGAGATCGACACCTTCTTTCTATTCCACAGGAAACTTACTTAGCTTTCAGAAGAAGAGCGTATTTGAAAATAAGAAGAACCTAATTAAATTTAGCGGAGCAACAAGGCCTTATTTCCTAGATAAACGTGTCATTCATTCATCATTAAAATAAATAATAAAATAAAATGTTTTTATTTCGGACAACATAAGAGATCCAGATAAGTGTTAGTAAACTTAAAACTAATAAGGGTTAGTACAACTAAAACTAAGTGTTCTAAGGCGAGTATAAGTAAGTTTATTGAGTCATGTACTTAGGCGGCATGCCCTGTGGAATCATAGTTCGCACGAGATGCCTCCGTACAGACGCCTGCGGGTCCTCCGCTATTACTTTCAGGATGCTGTTGTGACTGCCCAGAAGCCTTCTCACCAAAGATGCTACCTTCTTTCTAATGATGGCGTGGAAGCCGTCTGTGTGGGATTCGGCAAACATTCCGGAGGCACTACAGAATCTGGGAAGTTTCAACAACATCCTGAAGACATTATTATATTGGATGCGTAGAGTGTCCAGCGACTTCTGTGAACACCTAAACCACAATGCACCAGTGTACAGACCCTGACAATACGCTTTGAAAAGGGTAATTTTAACTTGATCCGTACATCGGGCAAACCTGCGGGCCAGCATGTTCCCTCGAGCCGCCAGTGCTCTGCGCTCCCTCTCCACGTCTTCATCGTCCTTAAGGTCGTCGGTAAGTATATGCCCGAGGTACTTAAACCTAGTCACTTGTTTTAGGATCATTGAAAAGCTTGTCAGAATAATAAATAATAATCCACGTACTTTTCTGTGTTGGGCTTATTTTTTAATGAAGCTGATTTTTAATGTATCTTAAGAAAGTTTTATTTTGTAATCAAGTTTATTTTATCCATTGCCAATAAAGTTAGCTTCCATTAAAACAATAATAGAATCCAAAAACTCATTGGAAAATATAAATTAAACAAGTTTTAATTTGAAAAACTATACGTATAAAATAAAAACTCCAAATACAGATCTCCAACTTTAACAGCACATAGTATTTTTAGCGTTGCATTGTATAGTTAACGTGTTTATGTGCTGTAAATAGAGATAGAAAGTCGGTAATAGCCTCGAACTATTATTTATTCTGTGGCAATGGTCCATAATTGAAGCGAAAAGTCTCGGACGATGAAACTAAGCAACATGTTAACACCAACGAAAATAAGCAAAAGGATAACATCAATTTTGCATGTTTTTTTTCTTATTTCCTCGTCATTAATCAAGGCTCAGGATCCAGTGGTTTCTATAATATCGATATATCGTTTAATAAAAAAAAACTTTCAGAAGACTTGATAACCTCCTTTTTTTGGAAGTCGGTTAAAAAGACTTTGTTCCTTTATTTTCTGTTTAATCGCAGAGACCTCAATTAGCTTCATCTATATTAATTTTCATATGTTGCGCTAAAAAGAAATAGAAACATCATCATCATGTCAGCCCGTGTTCACCCACTGCTGAGTATAGGCCTCCTTTCCAATGTGCCACATAGTACGGTCTCCAGTTTTTCTAAGCAAGTAGGTAGAAGATGGATAGAAACATAACACCATTCAATACTTTTTTATTAATTTAACTTTTTCATAAATTTACCATTTTATTACACACACACACACATAAAAGGGTGAAATAGGGGATGCAAGTTTTACCGCTAGTTATTATATAAAAATAAACACAATATTTCTATGACATGTTTATGACAGAGCACATAAGGGCATACTATATAACGCAAGCCACAGAGGACTGTAGACACTCTCTGAACGCGAAACTCTGTGAGAACTTTGACACATGAGTGAAAACAAAAGTACAGCTTGTAAATTTCACACATTGAAATGCAAACAACGCCCCAACTTTTTATTTGTCTCTGTATGAGTAAAGATTGTATTAACAATACTAGTGACAACGGCGTTTTGTAATCAAATGTAGCATATTTCTCTCTATACTACCACCATATTAAAAAATATTGTGATATAAATTTATAAACAGAAAATAAATCGAGTAATATTTTTTTGATTTTACACATAGCAGCGTAGCACTTGCTACGACGTAGATGACGCTACGGCTCGTAGAACCAGCTACGACAATTGCTAATAAAATATAGCTTAATGATAAATATATTAAATATGTACTAATAAAGTTATATTATTTTTATATTTATTTTAGCAAAATAAAAGTAAAAAGTTAAAATAAAAAGATACTTAGAGTTAGATATCCAAATCATTACAGGTACCGCAACCTAATGAACAGATTACGGGCAGCTAAAAGGTATCCTTATACATCATAGCATCTTTTGCTTCCTACACAAAGTCTCCTGTGTATTACCCTTATTCATCAACCCACGTCTATAATATAGGTAGCTATATGTATACAAGCTACTTTACCAAAGATCTGCGCTCTAGCAAATAGCCGTTAGTTATTTATTTGGGACGGGCTTCTGTTTTAGTTGATACCGAGTTTTAAATTCAAATTCATTACTCGCGCCGCTGGTAAACCGAGGGATATTCGCGTTCGACAGTTTCTACCTGAGAGAGAACCATATAGGATAACCATCGTGTTATTAATATTGTTTTATTCATTCATTCATTCAGCAAAAAAATGTTCTTAAACTAGTACATAATTAAGACATGTACCCTGTACATAGGGTGTAGCTAATTTAATTAGCAAGCAAACTTAATTACTTGCTAAACTTTGAGAGTACAGTTAACAAAAGTGTAAATAAAAAAATACACTCTACCTGACGGACCGATCTTATATTAGCCACTTACCGAGTCATTCTGTGTAAAAACGAGTATTACGCCAAATCAAAAAGTAAAAGTAAACATAGTAAAGCAAAACCTGTGTTGTGTAAGAGTGTTCCAACAGCCTCATATGATACCCCGTTTATATTCCAATACTAATTATCTCTACATTTACTCACAGTTCTGCCTTTGCTTTGTCACTTCAGATTTGGTGGTCAAGCTCCAGACTTTTTTTAAAACCATCTCTTGACCAATATTAAAAATGAGAGAAGCATGGTAACCACAGACCCCGAGGCCATGGTGGTTATCCAGTTGGTACTCCCCGTGTACTAATAGAACACATTTATTTACAGCGCGCACTACCCCAGGGCTGGTCGTAAAGACGGCGGAGGTGTTATTTCGGGCCCCGCCATCGATAATAAAGTTAAAGGCACCTACATAACTATATATATCTATTATAGTATGTTACGCTCATACAGGAGAAAGGATGATGATGGAGGATGACTTTGGACAAGAGTGGAAAATAAACAAGAGATTAAAAAACACAACTACAACCTACTACCTCGATTATCGTATATGTCTATAAAACGTATTTTTATTAACCATCGCATTATTATAAAGATTAAACAGGAATTAATTGATCCCGTAGTTTGGGCCTCAAAGGTGACATAGATCTACATTAAATTTGGCTGTTAAGTGTATTAGCTCAATTGATAATATATTTCAGAGCTTGGTTTTTAATCATTACATTTCTACTTTGTGATGTTAATTGGTTTTGTGTAAGTCTTTTTATTTGAATTATGTTCTGCTTTCTTATGTTTTTGTGTGATTTCTTTCAATGTATATATTTCCTTTAAATATCAGTAATATGTAGTTTTATGTGTAAATATGTTTGTTTGTTGTTACTTTGAATGTTATATTTGTTATTGTGCTTTGTTTTATTATTTAATATTGTGATAAGTACGCCAGTTTTACGGATTTCCTCTAGTGTTGTCCAAACTAGGTTACCAGGAAGAGATCACTTTAGTGATAAGGTCGCCCAATGTCCCTGATTACCTTCCACCTTTATGTTGATTATGTTCTTTTTTTGGTGTACAATAAAGTATATTTGATTGGTTGATTGATTTCGTAAGCCACCATTTTGATTGAATGCGTTCTTGAATCTACAATAAATAAAAATATATGTGGCTTATTTATGTGGCAAAAACTCACTATTGGTTCAATTATGTTTTTTTTCCTCCATAGTAACGTGTCTATTTCTTGTGATATCGTAGCCCGGACCATCGATTCTGCGGCGCGCTTATCCGACGCTTCTCAGAGCACCTACATGACATAAACATCCCTCCAGATAACTCGGGCAGGTAGCTTTCTTAAAATATACGATGAAAAATGAACGAGGGCTGTTTTTCAAAGCCAAAAAGGGGCTTGGCGTAGTTTTTTATCTGGTTTGTATAGTGATACTTTGTAACAATTTTTAAAATTTGATTATACAACAATAATGATTCAAAGTTTGTCTCTAGAATTTAATATGTTCAATCAATATAAATACCAGCAGCATATATGATGATATAGAAGATACACTTTCAAAATGCATATGTGACATCATAAAATATTGTGTAACATTCCCTTTGGCGATTTGACGATAAGACAGTTACTTATAAACATATGACTAGTGTTGTCTTTCTACGAGTCGTTTACTACACTTGTCTACGATAATACCTAAGAAACCAAAGAAAGAAGACGTACAGCATACGACAGTCTCCCTTAGATTATAATCTGCAAACTTTTTACCAAACAAAATGATAAAGTAAGCCAGGCCCGGTACGGGACATAAAACCTAGCTGATAGAGTATTATGTAGCCATCCTAGACTAAAGTTATCGTCGAGCAAAGGCGACCAAGTTGGCAGGAAACTTAAACTGAGTGTGCCATTTGAAACAGACAAGACGAGGGCAAATAAAGACTTATCTACGTCACATTTGCCGAAGACAGATAGCCCATTCCTACCATGATTGGGTAAGTTTTACCTCCTACATAGGAACAAGCTACCACCTACACAGCTACTAGTGGATAGTCTAATATCTTGTCTTTTAACTTTTCTATTAAGTACGTGACTTTTGTACGTAAAAGTCACGTATTTCAAAAGTAGAAGAAAAGATCAATCACTTCCACGACTTCGTTAGATCTATTTTTATTTTTGACACAAAAAAATCTAATATAAATCAGTGTTGTGTAACTAGGCCTCTTTCTCGCATTATTTTATTTAAAAGCTTATTCTAAAACCTACTCCTAGATGTATTACTTATCAATTCAATAGTTTACGTTGTAATTTTTATAAGTACATACTTAAGTTACTAAGAAAATCAGCCTTCATAAGTTACAAAACAAATGTTTAGTTACTAACCCTGAATACATTGATATGTCTAAGTATAAGATACCTTCCGGTCTTTTCACGTCTTGTCCCGGAGATCTGCTGCATCGTCTGATAGTTTTAATTGACAAAGTTTCTTGGATACCTTGACACGAATTATTTTGGGCATCGCTTGTGAAATTTTTAGTAGTTGAAACGTAACGTGAGGCGGAGGCAAGTTAGAATACATATATGTATGACTATGTATATACCTACTACGTATATCTCTATCCATTATACAGATACTAATTCATATTTGCTGCCAAATACACGTGTAAATTGTTAATTACCTGCTTTATAATTTACTTCTATTTGTACAGGTTACAATATTTATCAAATTAAAATGTTTCAACTTTGGCTATACAATATTAGTGTATTGTATTGTGATGGTGTTCGTAAATTTCAAACTATTTTGAAATGTTTCGCAAGTCTGTTACCAAGATTGATAACAAACGCTAAGTATTGTATGTACCTAAATGTTTAGTACACATAATATTAGCAAATAGACACAATCATAAGGAGGTTTATACACTCTGAATAGTTCGTAAAACTTCCATATATGTTTACTACACATGACATGAATAAACAGCCATAATCAAAAGTAGATACATTGTTAAGTGCATAGCATAGTTGGTGTAACCTACCTCTATGATTACTACACATGATATTAACAAACAGCTATAATCATAAGTAGATATATGCACATAGTTGCTGGTATTCCTAGCCCGGCGGGCGAGGTCGCGTCAGACAGTTCTCAAGCAAGTTGCAGACATGCACTAAGTATCTGTAGGTAGTAGTGGAGGTACTCGCCACAAAGCTTTATGTTAATCAGCTGCTCAAACTTCGTATGCTCCGTGGTTTGCATAATCGTGACGTGTTACCTATACAGGGATACTGAGCATCTGTGAATCTTAAAACTGTCGGTGTTTATTGGGTAAGCACGCTTCATCTTAAGTTACAGCTATTGCTTACATCATTTGTTAGTTTAGGTAATTAAAAAAAGGGTAAGCTACTATTTAACTTGAGGACTGACACATTACATATTATGTACTTGAAGTAAAGAAAAAAATACTATGTTCATAGTAGGGTACTTAACTACTTATTATGTACACGTGCTGAGTATATCCTTTCATTCTTTTGTGTGTTTAATGTCATAAAAAATGTATTTTATTTATGTATTTTCTAAAATTTTTGTTCGTTACGACTGTGTGTTTTTTTTTGTTGTGAATATAATTTGCACAACAATGTATTATAACTAGTATTGAATTAAAAAGAAAAAAAAATCTGTTACTAGTAAAGTAACCCTGTAGTACCTTCACCGTACTATCCATATTAGGTATATGATACATTCAAAATTATTGTGTGGGTCTATGAGATGTGTAGGTAGACAAATTATCTAGATTTGTGTTGCCTAAATATATAGTAGTGAACTATGACGTAATTAAGTCATATTATAATGTTTACCTATTGCCTAATCTTCCTCCTCATCGTTTCTGGGTTAGACAAAATTATAAAAGTGATATATTCCTGGATGTGGATTTTTCTATGGAGAATTGATTTTCGATTATGTGTCGGTAAATGTAATATAATTAGGTGTTATCGAAACTCTAGGTGCTATTCTATTCATATTTTTTGAATTTTCGTATGTAGTAGGTACATATACCCGATCTATTTGTACATAAGCATTATTTTCCTATAAAGTATCACATAACATACGTATTTTTGCTTCTAAAATATGAAAGAAATCTGCTAAGCGCTACTACGGAGATTGACATATCAGAGTCCACACCTACGTACACTGACCTCTATTACTAGGTACTAGTACGCAATAGAGGTAAACCCTACGAAGTCGCTGAAAGCTACAAAGTCCAAAAGAATCCAATGGGTATTTAATAAATAAATAACTTAGCGTTGTAGTCTCCAGCCGCAGGACAATTAGGGGCCCCGGCATTGGCAGACTTCCAAAAAGAACACCTGTGAAGCGCCGACCCGAGGCAGAGGCTCACTAGATAAAAGTACACACGACTAAAATCGGAACTAATTCTTTTATCTGTATTTTAATGTCTAAGTTGCCAAAGTGCTGCAACCAGTCACAAATACCTAGTAGACTAACACATTTCGTGGCTACTTGCCGGCCTCAGGTTTGATAACGGCGTGCGAGGTACCTACGTTGCTGCTACGTGTGGTTTGTGTAACATATCTTGTACCCTTCTAAGACAAATTAGACACTTTAGCCCGAGTTAAGGTACGTTCGAAATGGACCATCTACCCGCTCAATTCAGTTCTTGGCTGCTGTTAATCTGGTACTATGGTCTTTGCCTATACAGGTAGGTACAGGTAGATATAGCTAGGTATATAAAGTTTTAACGAACTTCTCGGGATTGAGATATGCTCGCTCGCACACTACATCCGCTATACTTACCTACGTAGGTACTTCTATTTCTTGGTAATTAACTAATTGTTATTGTAGCTAGCTAAAGACCAGGCAAGGAGCAGGAAGAATTCTAACATCTCTTATCAATATTCTCGAGTAAGAAACTCTCTTTATCGTAGCTGATATATGTAGGTGTGTAGACATATTTTGATATCTACTAACTCTACTAAGATAGGTAGTAAATACCTATAAAGTCCCAAAGAAAACCCGACGAAATATAGTAGAAAGTAGTGATCCTTTTTATCCATTGTTATTTTTGGTCTGACATAGAAAATAATAAGATCGACGAAGTGTTAACGAATATGCGCTGATCCAACTCGGCGCAACCCCTATTCTAGTCAGGCGATAACCCAGTGTCCTTTGTAAATAAAAGAAGCCGGAATCGTAAAACTTACCCAAAAAATCTTTATCAAAGGTGTCTGTGTCACGGACATGAAACATACAGTGCATGTCATGATGTTAGCAATAGGTAGGTACCTACCTATATGATGAGCGATTTTCATATCTCCAATTTAAAAAAAGTACCTAATTAAAAAAACACACTAGGTTTCGCTAGCAGTAAATAAATCCGTGAATATTTTGAGCATAACATAAAATATTATGATGAGGAGCCTAGTATATTATATTAGGTACTCTATGATGAGGGTCCTTCCTTAATCCGAAATGCTTGAGTAGCGCCATCTCTTAGAAACACTTGTTACTAAAATTAACTTGGTACTGGAAAATCGCTCATTATTCTGACATGATTTAACGACTGCCGTACTTTCACAAACAGCCGGGTGAGCCGAGACATAACAGGGATAAACTACTATTTGAGATGTACATTTGTACAAAAATTACCTCGTTATTTTGGAAATCGGCAATAATAAATATTGTATAAATGGTGCAAGGGCTCTAGATCGCTAATAAATAAAAAAACATACCTTGTAAAATGACATTGACTGGATTACTTTATTGACATTAGCGGGTATAATCAAATAAAATAAAATAAACTATGCAGTTGTAACGTAGTTGTAAACCCTCGAGCATCAATCAGCGGAGTTGACAAGTAATGAGCGAGTGGGACAACTATATCAAGAAAACCTAAGAGCGAAAGAGACAGGAATCGGATTTTGTCTTTGTCTAAATTTCACTTTTTGTTTCGTTGGTCATTACTCGGTAGCGCCCAACATGGCAGTTGCGTGAAAAATATTTTTGCTTTTATATGGTGATTACGAGTGCTAAGTGTGAAAAAACTTGATTTACATAGTGAATTATTGAAGAAAATTTCATAGAACATGGTGATTTGCTATGTAAAAGGCTGTAAGAGCCGTAGTGAACGGAAAGATGAAAATATATCCTTTCATACGTAAGTACGATACTTTTACGACAATGTGACTTGATTATGACTAATTTAGGAGCAATGAGAGCCCTGCTTTATTGAAACGCTATTTATATGGATTATAAATAGTAAAATAAGACTAAAAACATAAATTGTTTTTATGAGATTACTCGGCTAAATTTAAAGTATAGTAAACTGTTTTACTCGCAAAGCGTTTGTCAAACATAGTTGTCATTTTGCAGTATTTTGAATTTGATCGGGTTAAACGGTTTTTGGTGATACCAGTTTCGTTTTGGCAATTTACCCAAGAAATTAAGGCAAAATATTTTTTTATAAAGATGATTTGAGTCGAAATAGGCATAGCAAAATATAGGCATATCACTCTGCAAAGAAGCACTACAATAATGACAAAAAAAACATTTAGATTTTTTAATTATATACCACATATATATTTATTTTTATTTATATAGATTTCCGATGGATTTCCGATTTTTCAACACGTCCTGAGGATGCCACGTGGAGAGGCGAAACCCGTGTCGACGAGAATATCTTGCCGAAGGAGAACTACAAAACTTGAAGACACAAGGTACGGTGTTGGTAAGATCTTAAGAGCCACGGAGGCCACTTTGGTTAGGAGGAGAGGTGTGGCGGTAGTATATGGAGGAACACACCAAAAAACCATCAAGTTTGTTGTTTGAAGTCGGTTATGGAGCAGTCGCAGCGGAAAATCACTATATACATATTTTTTCCAGAGTTCCATAAATAAAGTACTCTGAATTGTAATGAAAAACAACGTAATCTGAATTTAAATAACAAAAAAAATTGTTAAGAAAAATACAAAAATAAAAGTTAAAAATGAAGTACATGAATTTAGATATTCCAAAGGAAAATTTCTGTTATTTGTAATATTCATGTACAGTTTTAGTTAAGACGTTTTGTAAATTTGTAGATATGTTTAAGTAGTTTTTTTTTAATATTCTTACTTTAAACCAGAAAAAATATTAACAAATTATTTAAGTAGTTGGTTATTACTTTATTCTTTGTTTTTTCAATGTAAATAGTTTTCCTTGAAATAAATATACATATAGTTATTTTGTTTACAAATCCTACTTAGTATAATTTATTCCTGCTTAAAATTTTATCGACATACTGTGTGTGCCATTTTTATATGAGTCCCTTTTTCAGGTGATAATAATGATTACGTACAACTTTTATACGTGTGTGTATGTGTGTAAGTATGAACAAAAGTAGGGGAATTTTTATGACTCTGGCAGCCCTGAGATTCTACGTCATTTGTCGTCGTCCCTTTCGGGTATACGCGCTTTTTCTGGTCCACAGGATTGAACGTCAAAGTTGTAAACTGATTTGTAAACTTTGTTTGTAAAGCACTAACATAACAGGGTGTCTATCCTTGTCATACAACGAATGTTGAGCAGACTGCGGAGGCCATAGATTAAATTTCTTATGTACACAACACACCACCAACATCAGTTTTTGAACGTAGCGCACACAACACTCGCTTGAGACGTGAGATTTTTGAGGTTATATTTTACGGTTAGGACCGAACTGTATTCGTGTGATTACTTTATTTATACGAAACTTTGTTTATATTTCTATAGAATACACATAAATTTGAACATATAATTACAAAATGGTCTCGATAAAAAAACAGAAACCAACAAAACCGTTGAAGAAACCAAAAAAGGTTGAAAAAGTGAATAAGAAACAACCTGAGCTGAAAGTGAAAAAAGAAAAAGTCGCTAAAATAATTGAAACTGTGACCGAGTCGGCACCAACGGAGCCCGTAAAGAAGGAGAAAACTAAATATGTTATGCCATCTAAATATATCAAAGAAAATATCGTTACATCCTGTCTTTCTGCATTGCTACAACTGGCAACTACTTATAAGAAGAAGAATACCATCTTTGAAGATGAAACAGCTATATTCGCAGAGCTCCGCTGCATGAAGATCCAAAATACACGCGGAAATATCAAATTGTAAGTGTCTGAAAAGATCAAGGTTATTTGGGATTCATAAATACTCTATAATAGTTTAGCTATTATCAGTGCAAACTTACTATATAATATAACTTGATAATATACATAATATAAACATTTATACTTATGTATTTTTCAGTGTCCTACCACACAGCACTGTATCCTCAACCCGTGAAATATGTCTGGTAACTCCCGATCTCAAGAAAGGAAGGAAGATAGACCATGAGCCCACTGTAGACCACTGGGAAGAGCTTCTGAGGAAAGCTGGTGTTACAGAAGTAATTATAACTTGTTACCTTTATAAAAAATATTTAAATTGATAAATTTGTTATTTAGTAAATAAATGACTAAATGAGTTTGAGGGTTATTGTGTTAGCGGGCTCAAGACTTAATTTAATTAATCTGTGTAAGATGTGTCTGAAGAAATGTAAGAATTTTCCATATATTCTGATTACGATCATTTTGTATTTTGCTTACCAATTATTTATTTATTTATTTATAATGGTACACAAAACAGAATGTGTTCACAAATAAGCTAAGTATACTTTCAAAACTGGTTTTGATCCAGAATTAGTTGATTACTGACTTAACATATTGATTCAATTTTAATAACTATAATAAGCTTGTAATTTTAATTTTCAGGTAAAAACAGTATTGCCAGTGAGGCAACTAAAAGTTGAATATGACCAGTTTGAATTGAAGCGGAGATTGCTCACCCAACATGACTTCATCATGGTTGACACCCGAGTACTAAACCATGTCTCTCACCTGCTCGGCAAAATGTTCTTTAAGAAACACAACATGCTTATTCCAGTTCGGATTGATGAGAAGTCAGATTTAAAGAAAAACATTGATGCTGGACTAAGAACTGCTATGCTAAGATTGAATGAAGGTGAAACATCAACCATTACAATTGGACACACAGGAATGCCTCAAGACAAGCTAAAGGAAAATGTTCTGGCATTGGTGGAACAACTGAAGTCCAAGTATCCCGGCGGAGAAGCAAATGTTAGAGCAATTTCACTGAAGTTGCCACTGTCTTTATCGCTGCCATTGTATGCCACTTTAAGTGAGTATAATATAATTAATGTTTACAAAATACTCTAATTATAAAACATAACTACAATAACTAAACAACAACTAAATACAATAACTAAAATTTATAATGTTGTATGTAACACTGTAATATGCCTCTCTGACATAGCATGTCTCATATATGTACCTTTAAACTTATTTGCTGGGAACTAGCTGAGAATATAATTAAAAATGTGTTTGTATATTGCTATTGTTACAACTAGGACCATATACAATCACTATACTGAAAATCATGATGATCTGTCACTATGTTACGGTGTGAAAGCGAAACAAACAAACCCACAAACTCACTTTAACATTTATATAATATTATGATATGATTCTAGGGTCATCAAGCACAGTAGCTATACCAAGACTCACTCAGAAGATGCCCAAGCATTATGTAGACCTGGAAGATGAGCTATCAACATACCCCAACAGCAATGTAAGGATTGCACCAGATGGCACTGTGAAACTTATCAAACTTCAGAACATGGAAACAAGGTATTTATTATAGTTTACTAATTATCAGTAACTGTATTTTGTTCACAAGTTAATCTCACAGCCACAGCAGGTATATTAGCTATGTAACTGATGCTCATCAGAATTCTGTCCAGTAAATATGTATTATTTATATACTATCAAAATTTGATGACAATTTGGTACCCAAAAAATGCCTCGCCTGATTGATATTAACATGATTTCAAGAACAGGCCTAACCAAATAGGCGTTTTCAATTACTAACTTATTCTAATTAAAATTATTCTAATACCACCTAGTATTCAAATTAATTTTATTGTTACAGTGACATTGAAAATGAAGCTGATAATGCCAGTGGTGATGAAGGCGAGCAGTCAGAACCAGAAGATAAGGAATAAATTGTATATTGTTTACTGGAAAAATAAAAACAAATTCATGCAAATAAATGTTTATTTATTATTTTTATTATAAATCATATAATCAAATCAACATAATGACATGTTATTAGCTTATCTTAATTACTAGTCTAAGGAAAAATTACAAACACTGTTGTGTGAATGTTTGTGAGGAGTCTTCTGGAATATCATTAGGGGGCTCCACATTGTTTGTGGTGTCAAGGGAGATATCATTTGGTTTGACAATGGTCATGGATGACCTGGGTATTACAGTCACTTGCATCTTGACTGGCCACACCTTTTTGAATTTCTTGAAATTCTTCTGACTTCTCTCTTGGCTTTCTATTTCAATGGGCTCCTTTTTGATGATCAAGCTGTCTTTGATAGTTACAACAACAGATCCAATATCAAGTTGGTTCATCTTTTCATCGAGATCATCTGCTTCCTTCTTAATTTGTGGTGGTTTGTTTGCATTCCAGTTTTGATTGATTTTGTTGAGCTCTTCCAGCTTGGAACCTCTCATAGCAGCAATGTCTACAGGGACATTGTCATTTTTCTGTTTCTTTGCATTTACCTCTTCCTCTTCAAAGAGTCTTCTGGAAGTAACATTCTCCTCATTCTGAACAAAATTAAACAAATCATCTTCATTGTTATCATAGTCTGCCTTTCTCTTCTGTGGCTTTGATAAGTTTAGTTTGTCTGCAGACTTTGTCTTGTTCGAGATATCATTTGAGCCTGGAGTGATGAAGTTAAACAAATCATTATCATCAGCATCATTATCCAGTGCCATTTTCTTGGATGCATTATTAGAGCCTTCATCATCATGCTTCCTCTTGGCACTCTCATTTGAAGTTCTATTAGAATTTGTGGCTTGTTTCTTGCTTGCACTGTTTTCCATGTCATCATCACTCAATTTACGTTTAGCTTCATTTGATACTAAGCTTTCATTGATGATGACATTTTCCTTTGTATTTGGAATCCTTGTTTGGTCCTGTGTGTCCGGTGCCAGCACCTTGTTATGAGTTTGTTGTACAGGAGCTTGCCTCACAACTTCCGATGAGAAGTTGAATCCAGGGTTACAGTACTTGTCTGTTGATACATAAAGTATTGCCAATCCTATTTCTGCATCAGCAATTACTCTTTTGCCTTTACTCTTCAAGTGGTTGACAATATCTGTGATTTGATTCTTCTGAGCTTCACTCTCCTGGCTCGTGGAAGTAATGTTAAACTGGATTACAACCATATCATCTTCACACAGCATGGCTTTAGTAAATTTAGAATCACTGAGCAGTAATGGCGTTGCAGAGCCCTTCTGCAATACTGGTTTATACATATCAAATTGACGTCTTGAAAAGAACACAAATGTTTTACCAGCAAACAATGTTGCCCTCCTTTTGTCTGGCAAAAAGGAAACTGTATCTTTGTTCAGTGTGGTTTCCACAATCTCTGGTGTATAATTATCAGGGTCAGGTAAACCTTCATAGTTGGTGACTGCAGTAAGGCATTTGTTCCAGAATTGAGTAGTAACAATATGTGAGCCTTGTACCAATGCCAGTACAACTTTGATTGTCAATGTGATTGCAGGCATAGTCAAATACTTGCATGAATCATCCCAATCGCCTTTCAACACACCTCCAATTTTTGCCAGAGTATGCTTTAAAATAGTGAGATTTTCTCCTTTCAAAGTAGAAGTGCATGTTATCCATTTGCCTTCGTTAACTCTCCACACACTGCCCATTTTACCAAATTTCACAATATCTGCATTTTTAAGGTTTACATTGGAACTTTCCACCTTGGCATTGTTGACGAAAGTTCCATACCGGGATCCCAGATCTTTGATGCAAAGATTGTTATCGATGTTTGCCAAAACTGCATGTTTTCTACTTATTGATGGATCATCTTGAATGGCGAAATCGCATATGGTCTGATCAGGGCTCCTTCCAATTATGACTTCTTTCTTTTGTGGAGTCAAGTAAATGATTTTATCATCGTTTTCTGATGTTAGGAACCACATCGTGAACTACGAGCTTGGCGTGTTACGGACGCCACCGGTAAAAGTTGAGCTTATTCAGTGTTTGAAGAGAAGAAGTTGAGCACTGTATACGAAAATTTTACTGCTAATTAAATTCACTGACATTTGTTGTAGCCATATGTAGCGATATGAACTCTTTTGATACAGTATCTTTATCAGAGTTTGTAAATATATGCACGCAAAATAACAACTTATATTCCAGCCCGCCGCGCGGCCATGTTTTACTTTTAGTTTGACTTTGAAAGTGACTAACGGTCGTTATTGACAGATATGTAATTAATAATTATTTTTTGCCGGATTTATTACAAATCATTATTATGTAATAAAAAAGATATTTATTTAGATCATAAGATTCTTGTTCGTACAACAAAATTAATCTTGATTCAGCAGACAGAGAAGCATGAATACTCTGTTTTGATGCTGAGGATGGGTAAATAACCTAAGGTATACTCATTAAAAAAATGTTGCCATAGTAACGTTTTGAGAAAAACAGTCAAAAACACAGAGTACTTTTTATGGTCAAAAATAAACAAAACAAATTGTCCGAAACTCAGTTTTCTTTGCTTCGATTTTATAAATAAATGAAGATTAAGTTGAACAATTACAAAATTTTAATATAGTGTGGCCTACTGCAAGAATATAAGCGTAACATGACTCTATACATTGATACCAAACTTAGTTTTCTAGATGAAAATGTAGTTTCCACAGTAGGTTCATGGCATCCGTCGTTGCCTCTTCTCGCTATTGGATCATACAACCAGGATAAAGGAGGATTTGTTACTATATTCCAAGAAACAGTAAGTTGTTGTACTACATACTTAATGTATATGCAAATAAATATCTACTTCACATCACTAAATACATTTCATATGAGTACTTACATCAATCTTTTATAACTGAACAAAGAGGTATTAAAATAACTTTTATCTATTATTATACCTTAATTATTTACAGGCAATTAGTGTATGGTTGTTACTTATTTCAGGGTTTACCATTGGAAGGCTGTGAATGGCCGATTTTAGTATCAAACCAAGTGACAGCTTTAGCCTGGCATCCAACCAGAAAGCTGTTAGTGGTTGGTTGGGATGGTGGTGAACTCTACATTTGGCTTGAGTATTCCTGGGCTCGTTTAGAAGCTCCTCACAATGCAGCACTAACTACTATTGCCTTCAGTATTGGAGGTGGCAGGCTGCTTGCTGCCGATGCCACTGGCTCTCTATCAGGCTGGCAGTCAGGCACTGGTGCTCCACTCACTTCATTCCACCATCAACTTGGAGATGTAATCACACATGTGACATTCTGTGCACCTCATCCCAGCTCAGAAACTTCAATCAGAGGCCTAGCTCGAGCAGCTGTTGCAGGAGATGAAAATGCATTGGATGCTCTAGCAGCATGGAGACCTCGGACCACAGCCAGAATGAGAGAAGGAGCTCAGCCTGATAATCACTGCTGTTATGCAGTTCAGGACAATGGAGTCATACTGTATATTGATCATGCAGGAGCATGTTCTGAGGTTTTGAATGCTCCTGGCACTATAATATTTATGGGTATAATTAGCAATATCTACCTGCTAGTGGCATGGGAATCTGGAGGAGCCCTGAGCTTGACCAGGTTTGTAACTTCCGATGATGGGTCTTTGATTACTGATACTCATGTCAGAATGGCAGCAAGAAACGGCCAAAGCATAGTGCTGGCTGGAAACTTCTATGTGGCTGTCATCACAGGAGACAATGTAATCAGAGTTTGGGACAGCGACACAGGAGACAATGATGTTCTACCTAATGACAGGGAAGAGATAGCCCCTGGTGATATATTCACCAGTATTAGTTACTGCAATCTGAGTGACACACTCTGCTGTGGCACTTCTCAAGGCAACCTGTACTTGTGGAGGAGAGATCATAGAAATAACTGGAAGCTGATCAGCAGTACATCTATAAAAGGAACCATAAAGGAAGTTAGCTGGGGCTCTGAAGGTCTGATGAACCCTCTCCTCCATGTCAACTGTATTACTAGTGTGTTTGTATTGAGAGAACAGCCAGTCTGCTGGGGATACTCACCCAATGTGTACCTGGTCCAGAAATCAGCACATGAGGTAGCAGTCACACATAAAAACGAGCTCACAACACATATAACATCGTCAATAACTATCAGAGCTTTAGCATACAGAGATCAGTACATTGCTTTAGGAGATGGCAAAGAAGTCCAGGTACTTGATAGATTTCTATTAACAGCTAATAAATAGATTATTTTACAAGTATTTTATTCATATGTATGGCGTGTTTCAGATTTGGATGGCGAGTAAGGATAATGAAGCAAAATTTTCTATGGTACGAGCCTTTTCTTGGAAAACCGACGTGCTGATCATCTACAATGATGTTCTTGTAGGAGTAGCTAATCCTCACATAGAATGTTACTCTGTCACTGGAACAAGTCTGGGCATACTGCCCAGTACAGAAGGTGAGGGAGAGCCTATAGGTGTCACCAATACAGGGAAGTTTGTAGTCATTGCAACCATGGATGGCACACTTAAGTTAGCAGAAATTACAAAGAAAGGCTTGAGAATGCCATATCCAGCTAAGAACTGCTACCAGATGATAGAAGATTTTGGCGAAGTCATGCGAGCATCGGTGAACTGTGTGGGACGTTACATATGCCTCAGTATCGCCAATTCCGGCCTCGCGCCAGACCCCAGACTATATCTGTGGGATGTGGCAAATGACGTCATTACAAACACACTTCTCGCTGAAAACGCCATGCCTCCTTATCAGAGTGTACCTATCGCTATCTTGTGGGATTCCAACGACCCTCGGATTGTCGCAGTGCATATGAGATCTGCTGACTTGGATCAAATCCATCTATTCTTCTGCCATGAAGGGAAACTTTTTGAATATAAGAACTGGTGTACCTCACCGGAAGTTTATACATCTGCCGATTTCATGTTGTGTATGCTGTACACTCCCAATGTTATCATTCTATCGCAGCAAAGCGTTAAAAAGATTGTAATGCACGAATTCGCAGACTGCGGCGAAAACGACACAGAGAGCCTGAAACAAATCTTGGACTTCCTCTTTTATATGACGACTGGCTACTTGGAGAAAGCCGTTGTAGTAGGAACCAGTATTTCTGGTCCTAAGAACACCGTCATTTGGGATAGTTTAGCGAAAGTTTGCGTGGCCCTGAAACGACCAGACGTCGGTGCTGTGTGTTTGGGCAAGATGGGAAACATAAAAGGGGCTTTGATGATGCGTAAAGTTATGAACGATAGCGATATGGACGACACTTGTAAAGTTGCTGTTCTCGCGGTCAATCTCGACATGACAGATGAAGCTGAAAAACTGTTTAGAGAAGCTGAAAGACCAGATTTGATCACTCGCCTCATTTCCGCTAAAGAAGGAGGACTGACTGAAATTACTAGTGGACCAAGTGAGGGTGAAAACACGTTGTTAGTAAAGAGTGCGCAACATAAACTAGCAAAGGTCATGTGGTCTAATGGAGAGACCGGATCCGCATTGAAACTGTTCGAAAGCGCGGGTACTTTAGTGCCCCACGTACCCAGACTGCTGATAGCACAAGGGCAAGCTTCAGTACTAGCTCAATACGTCGCCAGCTCCAATGACGTGAACTTGATAACTTGGTGGGGCCATTACTTAGAAAGTATTGGAGATTTAGAAGGTGCGTTGGAAGCTTACGCGCGTGCTAACGACTTTGGTGAACAAACTCGGCTCCTATGCCATATGGATAGGATAGATGAAGCTGAAAAGCTGTGCCAGAAGAATCGAGCTTCCCTGTATCAAATGGCTCGATACTTAGAGATGCAGCCGAATAAAACTGAAAGCGCTGTAAAGGTACTATTCGTTTAATTTTTATTTTTTATTGATTTATTTATTTAGGATTTTTTTTTGGAAAATTGTATGTGTTTGCAAACATTCAATTTTCCAAAAAAAATCCTTGTGCTCGAGGTATTGGGGCTTTATCTATTTATCTATTTAGACCCATAATAAATTACTAAATTTCTATGGTTTTCAACTGGAGAACAGCGGTGAAGTCACAGCGCTTGATGAGGAAAATCTACTGGTAGAGGAATAAGATGAGGATTATATCAACCGCTAACACAAAGTAATTATTCTAAAAGTATAACGTCTCTATTATGAATCTGCATCACAGTTTCTAAAGGGAAACATAGCCTAATTTTCATCCATCTTTTTTTAAATACATACAAATATTTTATTTTAACTCATATTGATTGCAGATGTACATAAAAGCCGGTGCAGTAGCCTCAGCTATCAGAGTGGCTGCAGAGGCGAGCGCTTGGAGCCTGGTGTGGCGCGCCGGCTCCACGTCGCAGGCGCACGCTCTACATGCGGCCTACATCTTGGAAAACGCTGGACAGAACGAACAGGCTATTACGCTATACCAAAAAGCGGGTAAGTCGCTTTTGACCTGCCCCCTTAGACTGACCTTAGAAGAGCTGTATTTTAGGGAGCGTACTGACGCTCGCCTATGGAATAGAAATACCAATGTATGGGAGTGACGTAACATGTCAATCGTCGCGATGTCAATCCCATAAATTGGTCTTTCTATTCTATAAGTGAGCGACAGTACGCTCACTAAAATACGGCTCTTGTCTAAGGGGGCTGTTACTACTACATCAGTTTCTTGTTATTTTAAACAATAAAGAGATGTTATTTGTGGCACTATTTTGAGCCAGTTTTTTATCTTCACATTTAAACAATTGCGGCTTAAGCGATTTTAAACAATTTTACTATGTAGATATATTTGACCCAGGATAATATTATAAAGGGTATGGTCCATATTTTAGCTTAGTTTGAAAGCCAGCGTTCTGTTCCATCAAGCTCCACCTAATGCAAAATATCGTAAGTGACCGGGACGAGTGGCGTACAAGAAGAGAGGCCTATGCTCAGCAGTGGGCGATAGCGGGCTGATGATGATGATGATGATATCTTATCCGGAATAACACAAGGGCCTTATATAATATACCTACTAACTGAAAGTATATTTATCCGTCCAGGTAACCTGCACTTGGCCTTGAAGCTGGCTCTGTCAAGCGGCGACACGAACGCGATCATCCCGCTCGTGGAGTCCCTGGAAGACCAGCTCGACCCCGAGGTGGCGCAGTCCCTGGCGGCGCACCTTCGCAAGGCGGAGTACCACTCGCATGCTGCTGCCTTATTGGCTTCTGCTGGACAGGTATATAATACTTAACTCACTTGGTGCCTAGATTTTTCTAAACTCTTAAACACAATTTAAGTTACTTGAAAGATCTTTTTTTGCTTATGCTAATGGTTTGAATACAACCAAAAAATACAAAATACCGATCAACTAATTTCAGAATAACTAAAATCCTAACAAAATTGACTTATCGTTATTCTTAATACTAGATTAGGAGTGAGCATAAATTAATCAATCTCTTGTTTATTTTTTCGTTGATAAATAACAAAATGAGCGAAAGAGGTAAGATACAAATCGAAGAATCACTCGGTAATCGAAAAGCATTCATAAAAAAAGCAAATAGACATTCTTTTAGCTGTTTTATTGGAAATCGCAAGTTAAGTAAACAGCCTTGTTTACTACTTATCAGCACAAGATTAACTTATAATATTCTTCTTATATCCTTTCATAGTACGAAGAAGCACTAGACATAGTGGAGCAGTCCTCAGCGCCACTCTCCGAGACCCTCAGTGAGAAGCTCGCCGCACCAGCTGGCACTACCGGGAGGGACGCGCTGCTGAGGAGGCTGGCGGACGTGCTGGGGGGCAGGGGGCTGTACCACCAGGCGGCCAAGCGACTAGCACATGCTGGGGATAAGGTCAGTCTTATAGTACGAGGGAAAAGGGATAGGTACCGACAACTTGGTAAAATGTAGCCAAAGCTACACTCTCAATTTGTTAGAAAGAGAACTTGGTACGCTTAAGCCCGTGACCGTGTATAATTTGTACGTCTTTGATTGGAATTTATTTTGAAGTGACAATTTCTCAAAGTTTCCAAACACTCTGCTGTGCAATTGCATGTTCATGGTTGTATCTAAGCTCTTGTATAGCTATTTTGTCCATGGTTATAAGTATTGTGATTTGTGCTTATCATGTACATACATACATCTGATTGCAGGCCGGAGCAATGCGTTGGCTGATGCGTTCAGGCGACGCGGACCGCATCGCATTATTCGCCGCTGCGACCCGCGACCGAGACGCTCAGCTCTTGGCCGCCGACTTCTTACGGAGGCGGTCTGAATGGAGATCGAGACCTGACCTTACTAGACATATACTGCACTTCTATACGCGAGCGAAGACGTATAATAAACTAGCGGCTTTCTATGCAGAGTGTGCGAAAATGGAGGTGGATGACTATGAGGTTCGTCATTTTGTTTTTAAAATTAATTTGTTAATGGATTCTGACTTCTTATGAAGACGGTCTGAATGGAGATCCAGACCTGACCTTACTAGACATATACTGCACTTCTATACGCGAGCAAAGGCGTATAAAAAAACTAGCGGCTTTCTATGCAGAGTGTGCGAAAATGGAGGTGGATGATTATGATGTTTGTTTATTTAAATTAATAAGTGGTTAATCGTGGCTACGATCGTATTGTTTTAGGAAAAAAATACCTAGCCTTTGTCGCACTCAGGGCCCTATTGTATGACAATTTAAAAAAACATACTAATCCATAACTCCGATGCGGCATGAAAGCGCAAAAACACAAACAAGATAAGAATCACACACTACACACATTTGATTTTATATAATGGTCTAGATATGCTGAGATATATATTTTGACGGCAGATGGGCAAAGCAATAACGGAGTGGTACCCGTGTCTTGGCAAGTTAAGTGTATGAAGACCTGTGCAACGGTGGCTGGATGATGTAAGAAAGTTTGAAGGAAACATCTGGGCTAGAACAGCTCAAGACAGGGATTATTGGCTTAAAAGGAGGAGGATTATGCTTAACAGTGGGCTCTAATGACCTGATGTTCATGATGATACGAACAATGCCTTATGTTTCAGAATTACGAAAAGGGATTGGAATCACTGAAAGAAGCTATCAAATGTCTTGCGAAAACATCGGATAATGAAACAAGTAAGTAGGTAGTTTTAATACAATAACAATTTTATTTAACCGACTTCAAAAATGGAGGACGTTCTTAATTTGAAAGAATGTTTTTTTTTTATTTGTAGGCGCACAAACAATGGCCTTACAAGAGCAGAGCACGCTTGTAAAACGTTTCTTGGATGTCAAGAAAACTTTGGAAGCTGGAGAAATTAATACTGGTAAGTTTCATCACGTGATTTTTGTATCCAAATTGGTGAATTACCAGAGTAATATTACTAAGGCGAAAGCTAGTAGGCATTTTCTACATATGAAAGTGTATGTATGATGCTTCTTTACACTAAACCAACATACCGTATAGCATAGTGTCTACATTTTATTCAAAGAGAAAAACCATATCGACCAAAGTTTACACAGACGTATAAAAATTATGAATGACCTTTATTGTGAAAAATATTGATGTTTGATGTTTACTGGTTGGCTGAAAATTAGTAAATTAGACACAAAAACTTGCAATAATTATGTTGACACAAGAACCACCGCGTGACACCCCACTAGGCTACGAGTAGGTACTACTTACTAAATTAAAAAGTGACTATAGTTTTAAATCCATATGTTATTATGCTTGTGAATGTTCCAGGTGTAACAGGTGGTCAACAGTTGCTCCGCGCGATCAGCGCTCGCTCCGGCCTCGTCACAGAAGAGAAGGTGCTGCGGCTCCTGCTGCATCACGCACCGAACCATGCGGAGGCAGCTAGTATGTTTGTTATCTGTTTTATAAAAAAAAACTTTTCTTTTCATTTATTTATTCTATTATTATTTATTTATTTATAGGTTACAAGACATAGATGTATCTTAGATAGATAGATAAATACTTTATTAAAACACCAATAAAACAATACAAAAAGAAACATATAAATTAAAATCAGCATTTTAATTGGCGGCCTTATCGCTAAGAGCGATCTCATCTATCTTGTAACCTGTAAGTGCAAGAATCTGGTAACAGCGAGGATTGTTTAGCTATATACGATATAATATAAAATGCAAAAGGCTCATGCTTGAAGACTACTCGTTTGATATTATGCATCGCTGTAACCGGCGACTACGATAAGTAATGTTTAATCTTCGTGTTTAATAAATAAATATCGCCGGAAAATTCTTACAGCGCCATCTAGCGGCATAGTAAGCAAACGCTATATAATTTGTCTCCCTTCTGTGATTTTTATTTTATTTATTTATTTAGTAAGGGTTAACCTGGAGACGTAATAACTTAATAAAATTAGGTTAGCTATTTGAGCAGATAAAGAATCATGGTCGCCTATTGTAACGTCAAAACCGATTTATACACTATTTCTATTTAATCAATTTAAAAGATTTTATATATTGAATGCTAATGTAGGTATATATACCTACATCATCGATCATAATAAATTAATTTTAATTATATTATTACAGACTTTGAAAAGCAGTTGCGTGCATTACAACAAGAGCCTTCGGAAGATAACCTCTCGACAACAGAATCCCCTGACCAAAGTATAGAAGAAACTATTTAAAAACACAGCTAATGATCTGTGACTTGAAGTATGAAATAAGTGTGACACGGACATCATAGTTATGCAATAAAAATATAGAAACAATATTGCCATTAACGCTCTCTAAAACCGCCGAAAAAGATTTTAGCCATTCCGTCCAAAATAATGCATAAGTTTAGTTTAGTTTTAGACTAAGGAAAATATAGCCGTCCTCGAATTGTGATCAATAAGATGAGTTAGTTTAGTGAAATAAATTGATAATTTTACGAAAAATTTAATCATCTTTGTTTTATTTTGGATTATTCTTATTCTGCAGCTTATCTATATACCTATATAAAAATGAATTGCTGTTCGTTAGTCGTCACTAAAACTCGAGAACGGCTGAACGGATTTATCTTATCTTAGTCTTGAAATGTTCGTGGAGGTCTAGGGAAGGCTTAAAAGGGAAAAAATATATAAAATTAATTTATACAAAATTGAGGCAGTACGAAGTCTGCCGGGACAGCTAGTAATAGTATAATAATTAATATTGATTACAAAAATAAAATCTTTACTCTAGACAGTTGCCAATTATAAGCTTATCAATGTTAAGCAGCTATCGACGCGGTTAGGATGGGTGATAAAATAGTGGCAATCTATTTTGGACGCTTCCGTGAGTCGTATGAGATGTTAAATTGTAGGTCCTTTGGATTTTTGTTATAGTAGGTACGGCAGTCGTTAAGCCATGTCAGAGGCCCTTAAGGCGACTTGATAAATTCCCAACAACAGAGTTGGCTACTCTCAAGAAGAAGCTGGACAGTCAGACAATTGACCATTAGCTTGAAACGATACTGAGCTCTGAAGTGAGGTTGCTGAAATAGGTTCTTGTTGTTGGTAGGTACATATTATATACCCACCAAGTAAGGAATAGCCTTGACTGAGAATAAAGCGGGCTGTGGATGATGATGTGTAACATTTTATATATTGGCTGTACATTACAAAAAAGTAAAGTAAAAAAAAAACTTCTACTTATCAATGTCATTTGAATAGTTGATTGATCAAGATCATGAAGCTCATTGTATGATGTTATTCCTCCTGAAATTCCTCGTCCTACTACCCTTAAATTCCTGCTATCCCTTGTACATTCCAAATTTGTAAATATTTTATGTAAATATATTAAAAATAATAAAATAAAATTATACTTAAGTAACATTAATTTTAATTTCATTAACATGTTCCTATGTATATGCATCTATGTTTATGTTTGTTCTTGTGTTGTTTCTGTATATGTCTGTAGATTGGTTAACTATTGCTGTTACAGAAAGCAAAAAAGGGGGAAAAAACACTCAACTGTGCAATTTAAAACCACCGTACATATCGATATTTCAATTAAAATTTCTCAGTTTGATGGCCTATCTTCCCACTTGACATTGGCAGAATTGCGAAGTTATATTATATCTACGCAAAAGCCATATAAAAAAAAAAAGATCATGAAGTTTGTTTTGTAGATTTCAGAAATAATTTTAATTTCCAAGAAATATATTTCTAAATATGGTTAAAGTAATAAGCAGCATAAAATATTTGTGTTTTCACAATCCTAAATTTTTTTACCAAAGGTTTATACCACTCATAAATTTGTTAATAGACAACATAACCAAAAAAAAATTGTTTTGGTGTATTTTAGTGATTTCTTACAATAATATTTTAATATCTGTTTTTTAGGCTTTTGTTTAGGCGCATGAGCAGTTCAGATGCGTCAAATAAGACGATAGACATAAGCAGGATAAGGAATTTCAGTATAGTTGCTCATGTCGACCACGGCAAGAGTACGCTAGCTGACAGACTGCTGGAGATCACAGGAGTGATCAAACCGGGCGCTGAACATGCACAAGTATTGGACCAACTTCAGGTAAATTTTGAAACTTTGAACACTTCGCTGTATATAGTTGCACCAAAAACCATTTGATGTGACTTCGAGTTTGAAACAGAAAGAACAATATTATCATTTCTTTTGTGTATAGAACTTGTAGGTAGCTAATTTTCGATAAAAGTCCCAAAATATGGTATTAAGTGTTTTCTTTCTACTAATGTATCCCGTCTCTTTGCCAATGTTTTCTGAGAATTATATTGAAATGTAGAGAATGAGGTTCTTGTTACAAAACATACTTCATAAGACTAGAAATAATTAAGACTCATGTAGTAGTACACTACAACAGTGCTTAAATCAAACAGGCTATGGTCAAATTGGTCAAATGCAAGCCTGTTCTGTGATAAATAAGAGAGCATGTATACTGTGTATGCAATTCTTGTTAGTTCTGATATTTCTTTCACAGGTAGAAAGAGAAAGAGGTATTACAGTAAAAGCTGTCACAGCATCATTAGATTACACACACAATGGAAAGCAGTATCTTCTCAACCTTATTGATACTCCAGGACATGTGGATTTCTCTAATGAGGTAATTTATTCTCAAACTTCTTTTTGTAATATATATAATGAAATAAATATAATAATAACATAAATATAAGTAAATAAATAAAAATATGTTGTGAAGTTCTTCTTATTCATGAAGTAGGTGTATTCTTTAATTCACTAACAGTAAAATTATACACATAGTTTGACTTGAAGTATGATAATTCTTTCTCTTATTATGATACTAGTGGACACCTGCAGCTTTGCTCATATTATTTTGGGATAAAAAGTAGCCTATGGCACTTCTAAGACCTTATACTACCTACATACCAAAAATCATGATGATCTGTTTAGCCGTTTTTGTGAGTTAGGCATTAAAATAAACAGACAAAAATTCTGTTATCAATTTAATGTATAACCATTTTTTCCATGATTTATTCCATTTATAGATTTTTACCCTATTTAGCTTTATTATATGTATAGATAACTCAACTGGTAAACTTACCTTCCAGGTGGTTCGTAGTGTAACAGCATGCCAAGGAGTTATAATGCTAGTGGATGCCAATGAGGGTGTGCAAGCCCAAACTGTAGCAGTCCACTCACTGGCCAAGCGAAACAACTTGCTTATAATCCCTACACTCAACAAAGTAGACCTGCCCAGAGCAGATCCAGAAAAAGTGAAATCACAACTGCAATCTCTCTTCAAAATAGACCCTAAAACAGTCATGAGCATATCAGCTAAGAAAGGGTGGGGAGTCAAAGAGTTGCTTGAAGAAGTTATCAATAGAATACCACCTCCTACAGTAGAAGAGGGTCACTTCACAGCACATATTATAGACACATGGCATGATAAGTACAGAGGAGTATTATGTTTAGCGTATATTCACTCGGGGAAAGTTCAGGTAGGCCAGGCAGTGAAATGGAGGTCAGATATGAAGCCCCAAGTAGTGAAGTACTTGGCTATGTTGAGGCCCAGCGAGGAACCAATTGAAGAAGCTGTGGCTGGACAAGTTGTCATGGTAGGTAAGTGTGGATGTGCTTCATAAATACTTAGTCTGGCCATACATACTGTTATTATTAAAATTAAAAAAATATCTCATTGAATTTGGAATCTGTCATTTTTATACAATTGTTTATTGTGTTTTCTCGATTTGGCGCCAATACATTGTACAATATTTTGCGATATTAAAAAATAGAGTGGGGTGATAAAGAGAACCGAATCGCTGTGATTGCATTACACAAAGTAGGTATGGAGCCAAAAGCAATTGTACAATATTTTGCGATATTAAAAAATGGAGTGGGGTGATAAAGAGAACCGAATCGCTGTGATTGCATTACACAAAGTAGGTATGGAGCCAAAAGCAATTTTTAAAACTCTCCATAAACTTGGTATTACTAGTCAAATGTTTGTTGTGTACCGGGCTATTAATAGGTACAATGAGACCTCCTCTGTTTGTGACAGAAAAAGACCTGGCCGTTCACGTAGTGTTCGTACGAAAAAGGTGGTCAAAGCAGTAAGGGAAAGAATTCGAAGAAATCCTGTCCGGAGGCAAAAGATTTTATCTCGGGAGATGAAGATAGCACCTAGAACCATGTCGCGTATTTTAATAGATGACTTAGGACTTGCTTCCTTTATAGGCATTGCGTTTATTAGGTCATTTCTTAACTGATAATTTAAAAAAGAATAGGGTGGTAAAATTGAAACAACTACTAAAGCGATACGCAAAGGGAGGTCACAGAAAAATTTTGATTACAGATGTTTTTTTTTTTACAATTGAGCAACATTTTAACAAACAAAATGACCGTATTTATTACTATGTTTTTTGTATTTATGTTTTTTTCTTCGTTACAATATTTATGGCAAGACTAGGTATATTGGTAGCCAGATTGATGCTTGATCCAATAACCACCAACAAAAACTAAGTTTGTAAGTATGAAATTCATCAGAATCTTTGACTTACTGACCGAAAAATATTAGAAAGAGGAGAAAGTGACCGATTACCGTCGAGGGTGTCGTTTGAAGCCCGAGCCGTAGGCGAGGGCTTTAAAACACCCGAGATCGGGAATCGCACTTTCTCTCGAGTGATACATAGTGCTTTATACTACACCTGCTCGGAAAGTATCAAATTTACAGTAGAATGTACGTCATTGCATATCGAACAAATATGCGGGGAGAAAACGCATCTGAGCGGGAGAGAAAAGTGTATGAAAATCCATTTCTTCCCGCTCAGATGCGTTTTCTCCCCGCATATTTGTTCGATATGCAATGACGTACTTTATACCGTAAATTTGATAAAGTAACAAGGTACTTTCCGAGCAGGTGTAGTATAAATATAAGTCATTATTTGATTTTACAGCTTTGCCTTCTGTAAGGTTTTTGCGTAATATATAATTTCTTTATTTTTTTATTTACACATACACAACAACACACCAACAACAACAATTACACAAAGAAATATAAAATCTTCCACAACACAGCCCCAACTCAGCCTAACGCTGGTTGTGTGGAAGCAACCAGGGCCAATCTTCCATTGTCCCTAATTCTCATTACTCTTCCAGGTTGTGGTCCCAAAGCAGGTGGTGCAGTTGGTGACCAGCTCCTCGCCAAGGAGGTGGTGGACTCCAAGGACCTGTCCACAGTGCCTCCAGTCAAGCACATGGTGTATGCTGGCATCTTCCCCGCAGACCAGTCCCAGCATATCATGCTCAGCGATGCTATAAAGAAACTGGCGCTTAATGACTCTGCTGTTGCTGTTACTGCTGATTCTAGGTATAAATAAATAGAATATAAATAACTGATTATATGTATGATATTTGAGAAAATCGCAGGGCACATATTCTTTTCTGTGAGAATAACATATAATAACATGACTATTCTCAACTGTAAAAGTACCTACTGGCCAATATAATATAATACCTGAAATGAACTTGAAGATCTCATCAGTATACATAAAATTTAACAAAATTTGCCAAAAATGGTAATAGTGTAGGTACATGAGAGAGATTTATGATACAATTATAATCAACTTTAACTGTATCTAAAAATAAGATATTGAATCAGGCGTTACTTTGCGGAAATCCATTGTAACTGAAACTCTGGAGAAATATGTAGTGTTTTTCCCGCTGCGACTGCTTCTTAACCGACATCAAACCTGATGGTTTTTAGGTGTGTTCCTCCATATACCACCGCCACACCTCACCTAACCAACGTGGCCTCCGTGGATCTCAAGATCTTACTTCTCCAGAGTTTCAGTGTATCTAAAAATTCTGAAATTATTCTTTATTTATGTTTCACTCACTCACTGACACCTTTTTATTTATTCTAACACTAGTGGACGCCCACCTCGCATTATTTTGAGATAAAAAGTCACACTGCAGTTATGACACTTACGACGCGTCGTACTACTAATGACGGAGGAAGTGCTCATACTACTTACATACCAAAAATCATAATGATCCATTCTGCCGTTTTTGCGTTATGAGCGTTTAAATAAATAGACAAACATTCTAAAAACTGCTGAATCGTGTTCTGTTATGGATTTAAAGTAGGTATGCCCAAACAATTGTTTTTCTTATATCTTCTATGTTCAGATTTTTGACCCTATTCAGCTTTATTATATAAGATAAGATAAGATAAGATAAATTTATTGTAAACAAAACAATATGTTACACTTTACAAATAGCTCTGCCTCTTACATTAGTAAAAAACTGTGTCGTAGAGAGGCAGGTTCTTCCGGGGGTTCTAGTTTACAACTTAGTTTTATATTAACAACTTAAAATAATGTAGTATGTTAAGTGATTACAAAATAGTCTATGTCTAGTTATTGCTTATGCATAATATGATATTACTTAATCTATTTGTATCCTAAATTGAATTTTGTATAATATAATATGAACAGCTATTAATATATTTACAATGATGTTATGCGTGGAGGGCGATTAGTTCTGGATGTTTGTGTGTGTGTGTGTGTGTGTTTGTATGTGCATATGTGTGCGTTCGCGTGTGCGTATGGGTGTGTGTGTGTGCTACGTGTTTATGTGTCTTTTGAGATTGCGTATACTGGTGTGTTTGTAAGTGTGACTTAAGGTGTTGTTGATAATTGTCTTTTTTTACTTAATTTGTTTTTCTAGTATATTCTCTATTGCATCATAATTTAACGTGGCTAGCCATTTATGCATGATATTTTTCAACTTATGTACAGTTAATTTCTTTGTATCTTGGAATTCATTCAGTTTATTGTACAGTATAGGCGCAAGGTGGGAGTAGTGTCGCCAGGCAACTTCACTATGATATTCAGGGACTGGGCATCTATTAATACGTTTGTTATTCTGTGGGAGGTATGGTACTATTTCTCTATGATATTTACGCAAACATTGACTCATAAAAAGTTTACGTACGGTAAGTACATTGCACAGTTTATATAGTTTGTCAGTTGGGTACATAAAAGGTAAGTTAAACGTTACTTTAAGCAGTGCTCTTTGGGCTCTCTCAACTACCTTCATATTGGTTTTGCCAGCGCCGCCCCATGAAGTTATACAGTAGCTTATGGCACACTCTGCTAAGGCTTTATAAGTTTGTAGAAGGAGTTTGCTATCAGCCACGTATTTGAGAGTTTTAAAAACGTGTATTAGCTTTCTTGTGCGTTTGGACACAGTTTGTATGTGAGCTCCCCATTTTAGATGGTTATCTACTATAACTCCCAGATATCTAATTGTGGCAACATCAGACAATGTGTTGCAGTTACAAGAACTAGGGGGAGGCCCTGTATTACATGGGTGAGAGTGAGCCTTAATGGTCAATGAGGGAGATGGTCTTGAGGCTTTAGTCTTACTAAACGACAAGTATTTTGTCTTCGATGTATTAAGAGATAACAGGTTACTATCAAGCCACGCAATTGTCTTTGAGAGACCAATCTCTGCTTTTTCTTTTTTTTTTTTTTTATTTATATGTATAGATGATTCAAAAATAACTAAAGAGATATAAAATTATCATTCTTGTGACAGAAAATAGATAATGGTATCTACTTATTTTCCAGTCCTGCTCTGGGCCAAGGTTGGCGTGTAGGTTTCCTAGGCCTGCTGCACTTGGATGTGTTCACGCAGAGGCTACTGCAGGAGTACAAGGCTGAAGCCATACTCACCGCGCCTTCTGTGCCTTATAAAGTCAAGTAAGTATGCTTATAAGATGCTTAGTTAAAAGTAGCTAGCAGATCTTCATGCAAAGTTATTTATTATTGTAAAGCTAATCTATCTAATAATCTTAATCTTTCTTTCGGATAAGAGAGTCTCTTATACAACTAAGCTTCTTGTGATCAAAATAAGTCATCAGATTTGCTTTAAGACCTGCTAGCCTCATCATGATGCGCGCTCAGAAAGCCTGTGTGTGGTCGCGTGTCTGCGGTCACAATAGACTAGCACTGTGTGAAGTGATATGTGAATAATCCTTGCTCTTTATGTGTTTGTATGTCAATATTAAAATTATATGATTCAACCAAAAAATGGTTGATTTTTGGAATGTTGATAGATTTTTTATTATATTAAATTAATAAATAAATTTTACAATAATCAAGTAAGACAATTAACTATTAGATTAATTGATAAGGTAAAAGAGTCTGGTCGTGTAAGAAGTGTCTCATCAATCACAAATGTATTCTAATTTCAAGAAATTCTGGGCTTCATATGGGTAGGTATTAGTTGATCAATAATCACGCTACTAAACATTTTCAGGGTCAAAGGAGCTAAAGCTATAAAGAAGTTTCAAGGCGAAGAGATAATCATAACGAACCCTCTACAGTTGCCAGAACCGCAAAACATCGAAAAATACTATGAGCCTTTTGTTATAGGTAAGATTCATTTAAATTTACAAATAATTACTAAAATATAGATCATAATATACGTAGTAAAATTACAAAATCAAAACTATAATTTTTTACGCACTCTCAACTATTGATCGAGATTTAAACATATATAGGCTTACTTTGTTGAAACTTGGATTAAAGATTTGCAGTAAGTATTGCTAACTAAATTGCTGCAAGTATATTATAGTATAGGAACATTTGATTGAATCTCCATATGATTATAACTGTTGATATAATTTCCATTGTAATTTAAATGTCTATTATTAAATTTTACAATCAAGATGTTTCTTAACCATTCTTACATAACTGTCTTATCTATTTACCGATATGTTTTTTTCCAATTCTGTTTCTTGTATAATTCTTACTTTATTCTATGGTTCCAGGTACAATAATAACTCCAGTAGAGTACATAGGCGCAGTAACAACATTGTGCATAGACCGCCGCGGAGTGGCGCTCCCTTCCAGCGCGGTGGACGACCAGATGACAATGATGCAGTTTGTTCTGCCTCTCTCGGAGGTGGTGATCGACTTTCATGACACCTTGAAGAGCTTGACCTCGGGGTTCGCAAGTTTTGATTATCAGGATCATGGTTTCCATCCGAGCCCTTTGGTCAAGGTAAAGTTTGAATAAATATTTGGTCATTTTCTGTACATAGTTCGAAGATATGAATTACCACATCAAATTCAATTTGAATCAACTTAGATGGGAAACTGCACAGCTTGTGTAAAGAAGTGAAATGGAACATGAACCTCTTTTGATCCAATAATTAACTATTGATAAATCCGATATTGAATCATTCATTGTATTCTATTTTTTATATTACAACTAGCGTAAGACCACTGCTTCACCCTCATTATCTCAGGAAATAACGTCAGTTTTGAGATGTCGCTCCACTGTGCCATAAAAAAGAATCACAAGACCACTGACCAACAAATTCACTTATTGTGATATTTTTATTTCAGATGGACATCCTCTTAAACGGCATGTTAGTAGACGAGTTGTCCACGATAGTGCACGCCTCCCGCCTCGAGTACAGCGCGCGCCGCCTCGCCGAGAGACTCAAGGAGATGATACCGAGGCAGATGGTGCAGGTACTTACATGCTACTACTTGGAAATAAACTAGGAGCAAACTTACAAAAATAAGTGTAGGTACCTACCTAGTCGCTGTACTTGAACCTAGGACCTAAGGTTTGGTTGATGAATCTGGTATTAAAACGGAGTGATGGTAGATAACTTGTCCACAAATTGTGCACGCTTACCGAGTGACTTAAGGAGATGATACCGAAGCAGATGGTGCAGGAACTTACTATACTTGTACACAAACTTACAAAAATATATGTAACCGCTGTACTTGAACCTAGGACTTCAGCTTCAGGTTGATATATCTGATATAAAAAGAGAATGATGGGATGATGGTAGGCAAGTTATCCAAGATCACTCTGCCGGTCGGATTATAAGCCTTGAAATAATAATAATAATTACAAGCTATTTTTTGTGACACATATTAGAACGACGGCTATACTTACTTACTTACTCCGCTGGCGCAGCGACCCAAAGTGAGTCTTGGCCTCCGATACAAGAGATTGCCACCGGTCCCGGTCTTGAGAACTAACTAAACTTTGATAATAAATTTAATCTCATTGTAGGTATAATGAGTTCAAACATGTACATAACAAATTATTATATTTCTAATTGTTACTTTCAGATCGCTATCCAAGCTGTAGTAGCCGGCAAAGTGTACGCGAGGGAAACTATAAAAGCTTATCGAAAAGACGTCACAGCTAAACTGGTGAGCATCATAACGATCCTAAATATATTTAACTATGTCAGCTATGTCTACTGATTCTATCACCGACATTTGCTTTAGCAATGGCATACGAATATAATGTGAGTTTCGTTTTAATATTTATATTTTTTATTATTTAATTTATTTAACAAGTCTTTCTATTTCAGTACGGCGGCGATGTGACGCGGCGAAAGAAGCTGCTCAAACAACAGAGTGAAGGCAAGAAGAAAATGAGGAGCGTCGCCAATATCAAGATACCAAGAAATACCTTTATAGATGTATTAAAGAAGTAGATTAATATATTATTTGAATGTTAATAAACATCTTTGTTTTTTCCTATTCTTATTTATATTAGGTATAAGTAAGTGAGATACCAATGATTAATTGACAAAAATTGATTTTGATAATTTTAAATTTGAATGATAAACATTGCTTGGATATATCAAGAAGGCGTGATAGAAGGGGCTTACTTAAAATCCGGTCGCGGAGCAGGAAGAATTTCGAACATAACAGCAATATATTATCATATTCAAAAACAATGTTCGTACAAAATTCTTCTTGTTTGGAGACCGGGCACTATCTGACTCACCACCTACAAACGTTTTGGGGGTTTTGCTGTAATAATAAAACACTTAATAAAAATATATCTAATGTATTTTTATAAAATATTGATTACAATTAGGGACATTGCATGATTAACGAATATCACAAATCAGTAAATAATTTACTTCCTCTGTCCGTTTCAACAATGACCTCATGAAGAGTCTTGGCTCTTTGTATCCTAAATACTATTGATATTATACAAGTAGTCAAAACAAAGCCTCTGTTCTTAACCTCAGTCTATATTATGAAACTTACATTTGCGTTCATATAGGTATTGCATTTCAGCTCATAATCAAAACGAAGTAGTCCGATAAATGTTTGAAATAATGTAAAATATTGATATTTTGCTAAGTTATTGGGTCAGAGGCTTTATTGGGTTAAGCCACCCCTAGTTTGCGTTTTTATGACAAAGTTGACTCAATAAATGTCACTTTATTTTTCGAGCAGTAGGCACCCGAGCATTTTTGGCAAAATAGAACGAGATCATAAAATATTTAATTCATAAAAATATGGATATGTAAATAAAATTTGCGGTTTTACTACTTACTTTGTGAGAACTAATACAGATCGGGCTTTAATAATCAATATCATATAATTTCACACAAAAATATGAAAATGAGAGTTCTGTTACTCAAAACTCTTTATCACTTTAGTCCTCGTGTAAATTTAATCAATTCCATCTTTTAACTTACTATATTTCTCGATGTTATCAATTTTGACTACTGAAAATATGTAACGCCTTTCGTACTATAAAGTATTAGTACCAGGAGTAAAGATTTTAAATTATTTTTAGAGTCAAATTCCTAGTAAGTCATAAAGTAGGTATATTTTTATACCATTTATATATGAGTATACATATATACATTTTAATAAACTACTTCTAGAGGAATCTCTGTACATTACCATACAAAAAACAACATTCTTTCACTAGACATTTTTTCCATAAAATTTCCAATTTAAATATCATAAACAAATTAATATACTTATGTCAGACTTTTAAAATAACAATTTAGTTCTAGAGCTAGAATAATATTTATTACATAATACATATTTTTGTATAACTTTTGTTCGAAGGATTATGTAAAAAAAAAAATTGTTGCCTGTAAAGTCGGTATACGGGCGAAAGTTTTACGTGACAACGACTTTGAGTGGTAAAATAATTTTAATGTGAATATTCATTCGTATAGTAGGAAGAAGGATGAAATAATAGTAACAATTTAAAACATTTATTTATACAAACGAATTATATTTAAAACATTAATTTATACAAAGAATCTCGCACTGAATTTCATATTATATTTATTATTCTGTCTCTCTCGCTCTTAGGCGGGCTAACTGTGCTCGAGTGGAAGGGACGCGTGCCTTTCACTTTTTATGTCTGTCTCTCTCGCTCTTAGGCGGGCTAACCATGCCCGAGTGGAAGGGACGCGTGCCTCTCACTCGCTCTCATTGTGAGCGCATAACGTGAGCGGAGCGTAACGCAGTTTCTTGAAGTGTCACCCGGCAAACCAATTTATAAGACGTTGTCACGTCAAAAACATAAGTGGCTAACATTTATATTTATCGACTTCATACTGAGTCTTGTTTGAAATCTGTGTCAGATTACAAGATTTTAATGATATGAAAACAGAGACTCTGTTTTGTAAACATTTTAGCAAACAATGATAGCTTCAAAACGACAGAAATAAAATATACGCGTGGAAATATAATAATAATAATCAAAAGATATAGCGATACTAAGTAATCGAACATTGTAAAGATGAGACTGTCCCCTTGAACAGCTTGGCAACAGATATTATACTTTATTATCTACAAATAGGATTTTAAGCATCATTGCAGGACACGTAAATATTTTTTAGGTAGTACTACAAATAAAATATAATATAATTTACGATTTTCTAATCTGATTCAGTTCAATATATAAATTCGTGATATACAAACAAGTAAAATAATCGTTCTTTGGTGCAAAATGGAAGATTTCGACTCGACTTTTTTCTCTTATCCAAGGGGACACCCTCAAAATCAATTTTCGCATACATCTCGACGAATGTAGCCAATTAGATCCAGTGCCGTGTGTTGGTGCAGTTTACCTGTCCTCTGACGTCTCCAAGAACTGTGCGTACACATCTCTGGTGCATTCTCCTTTCTCGTTGAACTTGTATTTGTAGTAGGAACCGTCTGCGCAGATCACTGGAATGATAAAATTATAATTACTATATTAATTACAGCAACACATTTTAATACGAATAATTTTAATAAAATAAAACGACCCCTGTCGGTATTTCTCATCTCAGATTAACACATAGTACAGTATATACAGGCAATAGTATTTTATTTTAAACAATCGCTACACTACTGCAATACAAATCAGACAGAATCTTTTAATAATGTTGTCTGTTGTTTTTTGGGTTTCATGCTAGTTTTATACTGATGTTATTTTCATGCTACATAGGGACTAGCATCTGTATCATCAAATTCATCATCAGTTAAACAAAAAGCGGCACGACCGTATCATATTTACGCCAGATATACATTATACATATGTGTAAGTATTATTATTATATTTTATAAAAAAGTGGCAAAAAGGCAGACGGTCTGCCTGATGGTAAGCAGTCACTGTCGCTTATTAACACTTGCAACTCCAGTGGTGTCGCAGGACTTTGCCAGCTTAGAGAGGTGTTTGAGAATACCCTTTTAAATCTCCCCAAAATTATTTATGTAGCGTCCGCATAATTTTTGAAACTACTCATGGTTAGGGTTTAATTTGGTTCCAAATATAAATCTCACCGATAATAGAGCTCTTGTCGAGTCCAAACGCGCAGATGCAGGGCGGCCCGTTGGGTATGGTGAACTTGCAGAAGCTCCAGTTGCTGGAGAAGTATTTGGGCAGGAAGTTGACTGTGGCGAGGCTGGACTGCCTGTTCAGCTTGTCGTCCTCCAAGCTGAACACGTGCACTGTGCCATGGTCGGACGTGACGCACAGGTTCGTGCTCGTGTGGTTGAAATTTATGCAGTAGATTGTTGCCTGCAGATAGGATTATTTGTGTTAGTAGGTAATGAGAGGTATGTGTAACTATTTGAGATAAAGAAATCTTAAAAGTCAATATGTTACTAGCACTGTTTACGCAAGCTTTCGTCAAAGTGATGTATCGTATAAACTATTGTGTAAATGAATAAAGACTTTTTTACTTAAGCAAAAACATTATATAATTAGAAAAATAATAGCTGTGTATTATTTTTCAACCAGGTTTTTATAAAAATTTGATGAACTAGATCTGTTTGCATTTTTATGGCACGAGATTAACTTATATGTTGTTCGAAACTTGTTTAGTTGACTTAATTATGTAAATCTATGTATAACTCCTCGTTTCACATGTTATAATAAGAATAACTAATCAATTGTGTAAAATATTTAATTTAAACACAATCATCACTTAATTTATTAAATCTTTTGATGTTTTTCCTTTTGTCAAACACACTCAACCATACCTAGTCAGGTCATAAGTATTGTCACACAGTAAAAACTTTTCTTTTAGAATGCTGGCCAAAAAAAAGTTTATTGAATTCGAATTTCGAATTGTTTATGAAAATAAAAATGTATGCTTTTTAAAATTTTACTCATTTTTAAATATGGAGTGGACGCTTAAAGAAGACCGTGTTGCAGTTATTGCATTGCATCGTTGCGGTTACGCGCCAATTCAAATTTTTGACATACTGAAAAATTTGAATATAACCAAAAGATTCGTTTATCGTACCATCAAACGATACAATGAAGACTCTAGTGTAGATGACAGGTCAAGAAGTGGTCGCCCTCGGTCAGTTAGGACTCCAGCAGTGATAAAAGCTGTGAAGGCGCGAATTCAAAGAAATCCCAAACGTAAGCAGAAACTGTTGGCCCTTCAGATGGGGTTAAGCAGAACCACGGTGAAAAGGGTGTTAAATGAAGACTTAGGGCTTCGGGCATATCGAAGAAAAACAGGACATCGTTTGAATGCTCGTCTAATGGACCTGAGACTGAAGAGATGCCGCGCTTTGTTGAAGCGGTACGCGGGAAAAAAATATCGGGAAATTCTTTTTTCGGATGAAAAAATTTTTACCGTAGAAGAGAGCTACAACAAACAAAATGATAAGGTGTACGCACACAGTAGTGAAGAAGCGAGCAAACGTATTCCGCGTGTCCAACGAGGTCATTTTCCATCCTCGCTCATGGTATGGTTGTGAGTTTCTTATTGGGGCTTAACAGAGGTACATTTTTGTGAGAAAGGTGTAAAAACGAATGCAGTTGTGTATCAAAATACAGTCCTGACGAACCTTGTGGAACCTGTTTCTCATATCATGTTCAATAACAAGCACTGGGTATTCCAACAAGATTCGGCGCCAGCTCATAGAGCGAAGAGCACACAAGACTGGCTGGCGGCGCGTGAAATCGACTTCATCCGGCACGAAGACTGGCCTTCCTCCAGTCCAGATTTGAATCCGTTGGATTACAAGATATGGCAACACTTGGAGGAAAAGGCGTGCTCAAAGCCTCATCCCAATTTGGAGTCACTCAAGACATCCTTGATTAAGGCAGCCGCCGATATTGACATGGACCTCGTTCGTGCAGCGATAGACGACTGGCCGCGCAGATTGAAGGCCTGTATTCAAAATCACGGAGGTCATTTTGAATAAACTTTATTGTCATAAGAGTCTATGTTTTGTTAAGTTCATTTTGGTATATAAATGGTTACATAAAGAATAAAGTTGTTTCAATTATTTTATATTAAACATGTGACAGAATTTATGACCTGACTAGGTATTTTGCTAGATTGCTAATTGTCGGATGGACAATTTCAATGATGCAACTAAAGGAAAAATATTAAGAGTTACTTAACGCATAGTCACGTCATTACGCGTCGTATAATGCTGCAGTGGCCTGGCAAATGTAGCTGGCATTGAAAGTAAATCACAGAAATAGTCTTTTCATATAACTTTTGTACAGTCAAATTAAAACCAAAATTAATTGCTGCAGCAATGCTTAACATCATGCAGGTTGTAGTCAAACACAAACCTATTTCATGTAAAAAAATAAATTGAAAACCTAACCTGATTAGCCCCTCTCCGGAGCTCGGCCAGTTTCTGCCCGGTGACTGTGTCAAAGACCCTGATGAGCGTGCCCTTCGTGGAGGCGGTGGCGAGGCGCGTGCCGCCCACGTTGAGCGCCAGGCAGCTGAGCGGCGCCTCGTGCGCTGCGATTAGGTGGCCCTCGGGCGCCGTGCTCGGCCCCGCGTGGCTGCTCAGCTCTACTAGCTGGAATACAATAGTTGTATTAAAAGAAAAGTATATCCGTTATCTAGTACCCATGATACAAGCGTAAGCTTAGTATGGGGCTAGATGACGCTGTGTGATATGTCCTGAAATATTTATTTATTGATAAGATATTGAATCAGGCGTTACTTTGGAAAAATATATATAGTATTTTCCGCTGTGACTGCTCCCTAACCAACTTCAAACAACAAACTTGATGGTTTTTAGGTGAGCAGCAGAAAAACACTATACATAATATATGTTTTTTTCTAGAGTTTCATTTAGAAGAATTGATTAAGTTATTACTGCGAAAAAGAAAAAGAGAGTTGTCATATTATGATAAGTGTTTGTCTTCATCCAGTCTATAATCAATACTCAGGCCATATTTTATGTAAATACTTATATGAAAGTTACAAGTGTCACAATAAAAAATAATATGTGGATGGAATGAATTCTGGCCTGAAAAGATATCCAACGCGGAGCTATTGCGTAGATGTCACGAAAGCCCCATAGAACAGCAAATAAAGCGACGCAAGTGGAACTGGATCGGCCACACACTGCGGAGAGCTCCGGACCACATCCCTAAACAGGCTTTGGACTGGAACCCGCAAGGCAAGAGGAAACGTGGTCGTCCGAAACAAACTTGGCGTCGCTCCGTCATGGACGAAATTAAGTACATCCACAAGACCTGGCCAGAAGTGAAGCATGAAGCCCAAGACAGGACGAGATGGAGAATCACTGTGGACGCCCTCTGCCCCACTCAGGGGACCTAGGAACATAAGTCAAGTAAGTCATGTGGATAGAATTTAATCTTTGTCCATTGTCCACACTACACTAAGTTTAACCATTATGGTTTCGACATCTGAGTGTGAAGAAGAATTGTTTTCAATGCAAAATCTTTCGTGTTCATAATATTTGTTAAATATATAAATTGTAATAATGAAAGTCTAAAGAATTTTGCAAAGTAGAGATAACTGAGATAACATTAACAATATTTGCCTCTTTCAGTAAATCTGCACATAGACAGTGTTTAATTCAACAATATTAGCATTTTGCACAGAATTTGTGACATTAAAAACTTTCATACAGTGAGAACTGGATTGTTCACACAAAAGTGTTACTTTCACAATGAAAGTGGTAGGTACAAGAACTCACACAAAAAGGTTATTTTATTGAATAATGTTACCTCGCTTCACTGAGTATAATGTAAAGAAGGAACATCTTAGTAGCAAGAAATTTAATTTATTTAATGCTACTTAGCTGTTATAATTAACAAATGAATTGATAAAATTTATTATTTTTGAGAAAAAGATACTCTGTAAGGGAAAAAATATATATTTTGTTGTGATTTTTGTGACAGTAACTAAGCAATGCTATGCTAATCACAGGAGCAACAGACATTATAAAATATCTTTATAAAATTTTCTCATATTCCACTAGACCAAGTGACTTGTGGCTGTAGATTTTTATCAATACCTAAAAGACTTATGTTTGGCTAAAGTATGCATGTAGTTAAGCTCTACTGTGTTAGATGAAGCATGCTTGCCTAGAAGATACCATTTACTCTGAGTTAGATTTAAGCTATTAATTGTAATTCTCTGGCAACAGTCCTTTGTAGAGTTCTAAAGTTATGCTGTCTTTACTCTGAAGGTTTCGAGGCAAAGTGCTTTATGCCAATTTTTGGAACATTTACATTTATATTTTATTTTTTCTTTTACCTGTACATGTCCAGTTTTACGGCTAGGGTATGCAAGCAGGGCATTGTTGCTGTTTGGACACACCACACACAGCCCCCGGGAGTTCTGGCAAGTCTCAAACACATGCAGTAGCTGTGGCTGTGCCGTGAATGTGTACACTTTTATCAAGTTCTCTGTAACAAGGTGTTAGAAACATTTAAAGCATGTAATAAATCCTTGTGAGGATCAAGCTGTATCCTGTAATACATGGGCATTAGATTTCTAGTGTGGGTTCCCTGAGACTTATATCAGTAGCAGTATACATAGTTAGGTGGATGTAATAAAACTATTATACCTAGTCAGGTCATAAGTATTGTCACACAGTAAAAACTTTTCTTTTAGAATGCTGGCCACAAAAAAGTTTATTGAATTCGAATTTCGAATTGTTCATGAAAATAAAAATGTATACGTTTTAGAATTTTACTCATTTTTAAATATGGAGTGGACGCTTAAAGAAGACCGTGTTGCAGTTATTGCATTGCATCGTTGAGGTTACGCGCCAATTCAAATTTTTGACATACTGAAAAATTTGAATATAACCAAAAGATTCGTTTATCGTACCATCAAACGATACAATGAAGACTCTAGTGTAGATGACAGGTCAAGAAGTGGTCGCCCTCGGTCTGTTAGGACTCCAGCAGTGATAAAAGCTGTGAAGGCGCGAATTCAAAGAAATCCCAAACGTAAGCAGAAACTGTTGGCCCTTCAGATGGGGTTAAGCAGAACCACGGTGAAAAGGGTGTTAAATGAAGACTTAGGGCTTCGGGAATATCGAAGAAAAACAGGACATCGTTTGAATGCTTGTCTAATGGACCTGAGACTGAAGAGATGCCGCGCTTTGTTGAAGCGGTACGCGGGAAAAAAATATCGGGAAATTCTTTTTTCGGATGAAAATATTTTTACCGTAGAAGAGAGCCACAACAGACAAAATGATAAGGTGTACGCACACAGTAGTGAAGAAGCGAGCATACGTATTCCATGTGTCCAACGAGGTCATTTTCCATCCTCGCTCATGGTATGGTTGGGAGTTTCTTATTGGGGCTTAACAGAGGTACATTTTTGTGAGAAAGGTGTAAAAACGAATGCAGTTGTGTATCAAAATACAGTCCTGACGAACCTTGTGGAACCTGTTTCTCATATCATGTTCAATAACAAGCACATGGGTATTCCAACAAGATTCGGCGCCAGCTCATAGAGCGAAGAGCACACAAGACTGGCTGGCGGCGCGTGAAATCGACTTCATCCGGCACGAAGACTGGCCCTCTTGCAGTCCAGATTTGAATCCGTTAGATTACAAGATATGGCAACACTTGGAGGAAAAGGCGTGCTCAAAGCCTCATCCCAATTTGGAGTCACTCAAGACATCCTTGATTAAGGCAGCCGCCGATATTGACATGGACCTCGTTCGTGCAGCGATAGACGACTGGCCGCGCAGATTGAAGGCCTGTATTCAAAATCACGGAGGTCATTTTGAATAAACTTTATTGTCATAAGAATCTATGTTTTGTTAAGTTCATTTTGGTATATAAATGGTTACATAAAGAATAAAGTTTATTTTAATTATTTTATATTAAACATGTGACAGAATTTATGACCTGACTAGGTATATGTAACCATAAATTACAAAATTAACAAGTTATCTTAAATGTAAAGAGGTCTATGATAAACACATTAGTACAAAAATTACACCAAAAACAAATTGATTCTGGTGTTATAAGTGACAACTGTATCACTCAGTCATCTTTTCTTAGGCAACCATTTTATGAAAACAAATTAAATAGAAGATAATCTGTTATCTCCTGTTCTAGTAAGCCAATGAATACAAAACCACAGGCTACAAGATTATAAGTAAATACTTATATCTGTAACTATTTATAAACACTATCTATAACTTTATCTAGATATATAAAACATAAACAATGTCATTACCTAGCACAACGACTATGCGATCTCTCCTCAGTTTTACTGCTTTCACAGAGCTGTTGAAGTCTAAAGATATTGCGGAGTCTTTCTTCAGATCGTCCCATATTATGACTCTGTTTGGAGGATACACTGGTGTCTTCCCTCCGCCGACTAACGCCATATAATTGCATCTGAATAGCATTTCCACGTAAGAGAGACCACCTTCAGCGAAATTCTGGCGTTCTTTCTCTTTAAGTGGGTCGCTATTGAACACACGAAATCCATTCTCTGTTCCGCAAGCAAAACAACCTGAACAAAATGCAAAACAATAAATTGTCTGTAATCAACTCAATATTTTCACCCATTTAGAAGTCGTTCAGCACCTTGGTCCTGATTGAATCCTACGTAAAGGAGTCCGTTGCCAAACATATTATCTTCTGATAAGTTCATTTTGGTAATAAAAGCTGTATATTTAGCAAAAATATCCAAAACAACAATTTCTCTTTTTTCTCACGGTTTCGGAAAAAAAACTTTTGGTTTGACTGTTCAGACGTTTGACATTTGCACAAGTAAATTGTAACTTTTTGAATGTACAACCCGTACAACCAGATAAAATATTACTAGCTATGCTATATCGCTCGCAGTGTGACGCAACCCTCACGATCGATTGGTTGTACATTACATGTCTTATGCCGGACATTGTAACACACATAATTATTTTTTTCCGATTTTTCCGATTGGCAGACAGATTAATGTCATTTTCACTTGTGCATTTCTTTCTGAATTCTGTTGACTTTCTGCATCCCTTGTACATGAGTGCAAACTAACAATTCATTGAATTCCTGACTACAATTTTAACTAAAACCTAAATGTTACACTAATTATTAAAACACCGATATACTTAATACATTTGGAACATATTGTGATGTTACACAAATTCCTGTAAAATGTCTCTTGGGCAACTGACGGATTACTTGCTCTGGAAATCAATAAAACATGAAACACAAACAACTTCTGGTGGACAAAAAAATAATATAAAACAAGAGTGCTCATATGAGTAAGTTGGTGACCTACAATTCGTATATTACAGTCAAACATATTATATTACAATTACCTATATAAGCATAAATCTTTATGATGTGTAGGTATTAACTTTTCAATTATGATGTTTTTATTTGCAGGTCAGAACTTTGTCGTAATGACAATATGATATGCAGAGTATGCCGAAATACAGCGGATATATCTATAACAGAAAAAATTGGAGTCACTCCTATTATTAGTGCTATAAGCATGGTTGCAAATATTTCTGTTAGTATTTTACTTATCTATTTCTAATATTTATTTGATGTTCAAATAGCTGGAAACTCAGTCTAATGTCTTTTAAAATAATAATTAAAAGAATAATCTGTGAAAACATGTGACATTCAATGAATTGTAATATACACTAGACAGTGTAAAAGTATGGTAAACTTTCATTCAAAGGTTAAAAGTTTCATGCAATGATATAATTTTTTTACTTTTTTGTTACAGATATCAGAAGGAGATAATTATCCTAAATATGTTTGTAAAGTATGTGTAGAAGAATTGAAGATAGCATTTCAATTTAAAAATAAATGTTTAACTTCAGACATGATATTCAGAAAAGCTATATCTCCACAAACAGGTTCAAGTAAGAATATTTTTAAATTTGAAGCTCTTTAAATAATCTTAACTTAAAAATTATTAAAATTATTAACTATTATTATTAATATTTTTACTTAATAATCAAGGAGGCTTTAACAATCACTATTAATTAGTTGCAGATTCTCAGCCAAAACTTGATTTTGTCCCACTACAAGAACAACAGAAAGCTATTGATAATATTGAAGTAAAAAATAACATTCTATGTAATAACCAATATGACAGTGATAAAGAAGGCCTAGCTAGTATGGAAATGCTTCTGGATGAGGATGTCTCTGTAACAACTATCCCAGTAAAAGCCAGAAAGAAACCAGTTAAACGTAACACAAAAATAGCAGCTACAAAAAGGAAAACAACCACTCCGAAACATGTAATCAAAGTAGAGAATAAACGGTCAAGGAAAATACTGCCAAAAGTGGAATCTACTGATTCTAATGATAGTGGTAACATAAAAGTAGTTGAGAAAAAGGCAAAGAAAACTCCTATCAATAAATGCAGGCGCTGTGAATTGACATTTGAAACAAAGGTAATGTGTTTTGTAAGGCTATCTTCAGTAAAGAAAATTTAAAGAACATTTTACATTTAACTACATAACTACTGATATCATAAGTTGGGAATGTATATTTACTTGATTAGCAATTATTTTTTTAGATAAATTTGTTGTTTTTGAACTATATTGGGTTTGCACTTGAATTTTGTGAGAAATGATGTTTCAGGAGGAACTGCAGACTCACCAAAAAGAGCACAACAACACATACAGAGCATGCCCGTTGTGTGGTAAGGTGGTGTTGCATCTCGCCACCCACGAGAGATTGGTGCATACAAGGACTCACAAATACACCTGCCATGAGTGTGGGAAAGTATACTACTCATCAGTGTCTCTGTCACATCATATGTAAGTTTTATATTCATATTAGTTGCACCCTAGTGTAATTTTTTAATTCTTTTTATTCTTTTGATCCGGGATTAAAAGTAACCCATGGGTTAATCATACACCTACATACCAAATTACATCCAAATCGGTTTAGCTGTTTGATCTTCAAGAAGCAACTAAAATAGTATTAGTGTGATTGCACTAGTGGCACAGACATGAATTTTAATGTACCCTTAACTGGATCTCCTGCTATATTCAACTCAATATGGCTCAAGATTGTAGAATATAGAATAGATTGTGTTCCTAATTTCTACAAATATAGGTAGGTTCTTTTATAGACATAACTTTGATTAAATGTTAAAATAAAGTAACAGCTGAACAAAAAGACAAAATACCAATAATATCAAACTACCCCAATCTTGAGCTGATTGAGATATTATAATATATGTGTGTAGTAGAAATATTTTTACTGCTAATAATTTAATTAATTTAACCATTTCACTTGTACATTTTCCAGGAGATATCACAAAGAAAGTAAGGGATATTTCTGTGACCTCTGTCCGTACAAGGGGCAGCAGAAGAGCTACCTAGCCAACCATATTAAGATCATGCATTCCGGTGAGCATCAGTACCTGTGCTCCATGTGCCCTAAACGATGCTCGAATATGAGCAATCTCAAGAAACACACACTTATACATTTCAGCAAAAAGTTTGAGGTACTTATTATTTTGTTACTTACCTATATAAATAAATTTGAATACTTATACACCTGGACATATCACACAGCGCCATTGACACATATAATTGCGCTTGGTGGTGCTACTAATGATGATGTTGGATAAAAAGTTAAACATCATAGAGGTAATTAATGTTCATAAAAAAAAGAAATATGAACGGTGGTGAGAATCATTCTATTCTTTTCGCACAAATGGAGAAGCTATATTTTGTGAAAAAGATGTATTGATTTTTGCCACCAATTATAAAACTCATCTTAAAATAACCTGGTTTCATCTACCTCCATACCAAATTTGACCTAATTGCTTCTATAGTATTTTAAATATAGTTTAGATTTTAAAATTTATCTTATAGAAAAGAGTTTTACATAATAGGTGCAAAATTAATTTTAGGCAGGACCATAGAATAAATATGATTGTATAATACTTACATAGTTAAATAGGCTTACGCTTTGCTAGAGCTGATGTTTACAAGACTTAATTTACTCTAAAGATAAAGAAGATAAAAATTATTTATTTCCACTAAAAACAGGTTATCATTTGTACATTATATAAAAGTATCTAAATTAATTAAGTTCAAATTAAAATTGGGGTCCTGTCTACTGCTTTAGGATTCCCTGTGTTGCAGTATCCAGGGTTCTTCCACAGTGTCAACTATTGAACTAGTTTTGATGACCTTCATTGTAATTACCAGGAAACAGTGGCACTTGTAAAGAGTTCCAAAGTATGTAATCTTAACTCATACTTACTTACCTACTACGTAATTACTGATGTGGCACTGATCCTGGCCTCCGACACAAAGAGACGCTACTCCTCTCGGTTCTGCGCCATCTCCTTAACTCATAGTTTTAAATATTTGTTTCAGTGTAGTAAATGTAAAAAGATGTTCCGGCGGGCAAGCTCTCTGAAAGAGCATTTTGATGCAATACATCTCCACATCAAGTATAGATGCTCAGTTTGTGGCAAGGATTTAAGTAGCAGGTAAAGTATAAATGATTAGTCTATGAATTTCTTAATAAAATTACTGAAATTGATAGTCTGGAAGCTCATACATAGCAAAAAAACAAGAGGTGGAAGATCAAAGACAAAGTGGCTACAACCAAACATTATTAATAAATAAATAAATAATACTCTCATTCGATAAGAAGTGATTCATTAAAAATATAGTATTCCTGTATGAATGACAACTTTTACATGTTGACAACAATATTATAATGGAAACAATTTTATTTCACAGAACAAAGTTGCTGAAGCATGAGAGACGAATACACAAGAGAGAAAAGCACAAATCATTTGGAGAAGTGCAGAAAGTAGTGATACCTGGTAATGATGAATAATAACTTAAAACTTTTAATGCAATTAAGATATTTCTAGGTACATTATTTTGTAAGAACTAGGTATAGTAATGATGTATATAATAATATGTGTAACTAATATGTATTCTTGAAATTATTAAATTGTAGGTATAGTCATATTGACAAGTTATATTTCTTTGTTTATGTAATCTGTTTATTAGCATTATAAAATAATTATAATTCATCAAAATATGGTTATGATTTTTACTTTCTGTTACACATTCCTATACAGGGTTACTTAACAAGTCATATGTATGTTAGGTCAACCACCAACACATAACTTTTAAAGATAGTTTTGATACATCTATCTATTCTACAACTTACAGATTTAAGAAAAATACTATTTCATTCAAAAGTCTCATCACCCCCTTTTGTACCTAATGTATGGTAGTATTTGTATGTTCAGTGCTATGGTGAAGTGATATCTTTGCTAATTTCAAAATTTTAGAACAATTGTTGTTGGTCTTTATGTAAGTCACTTTGTAAAAATATAAGATATTGATAGTTAAATATTATTTGATTGGATCATACATTTATTTAAATAACTGCATAAACAGGGACAGTATAAAACAGACATGAATTCACTAGGTATTTGAAAATATTAGAATGTAAGTCTATTGAAAACATTTCTTATAAAACAAAAAGCAAAACAATTTTTAATATATATTTATTTACTCTGTATTTACAATGTAATATACCTTAAAATTATGTCAAATAAAAATGGTTAAGCATGGGTCTATGAATTTATAGAAGAAAAACATACAGCAAAAAGGAAATTATTTATTGCAAAGCTGTTGTTTTTTAAAGTAACGCAAATAAAACTTTATATTATACTTAGTTGATACTGAGTATGAAAACAAAAATGTATTATTTAATAGTGCAGCATCCCTATGAAATATAAATATGTACCTATGCAATACACACATAATTATTTCAAAAATAATTAACATGGGTGTGTCATTCAAACCTAAATGACAAACTTTGCTAGCTCTTTAATATGTTTATGTATTATTAATATATAGTATAGGTACACTCATGAAGTGGCAACTTGTTTCAATGGACCTTCAAGATATTGAGCTATAGCATGAATTTTTTCTTTCAATATACCAAATCCTACTGATTCTTTTGCATACAGACATAGCAACAGATTGGCCACCTGCGTGACAGCAATTTTTCCATTCAAACAGTCCACTAAAATCAAATGAAGTTTATCTTCCTTGAAAACATTTCTTCCTTGTTTTTCGTAAGCAGACCACACGTTGCTAGCGATAGCTGCTGTTACTCTGGCATCTTTGTCGTTGTATCCTGAATAGGCTAGTAGTGCCCCTTGGTGATTAAGCAACCTAAATTGAAAAAGTTTATTAGAAAGATTAAATACATCCGTTATGGATGACTTACGTATTTTGGCAATGTTACATGCTACTTACAAAGTATTTTCCACACCACCCGTGTTAGCTTGGCTAAGCACTTGAGTAAGAGCTTTAGGTTTCAACATTGTAGAGCACTTCAAATTAATTAAAGCAGCACAAGAAGACGGAATATCGCCCCTCTTCAAATGAAAACAAAAACACGACAAGAAGAACTATTATTATTTATTTTTTTTATTATGGCTTTTGCGATGATATAACTTCGCAATTCTGCCAATGTCAAGTGGGAAGATAGGCCATCAAACTGAGAAATTTTAATTGAAATATCGATATGTACGGTGGTTTTATATTGCACAGTTGAGTGTTTTTTTTCCCCCTTTTTTGCTTTCTGTAACAGCAATAGTTAACCAATCTACAGACATATACAGAAACAACACAACAAGAAGAACTAAGAAGAACGTCAAGAACTTTTGACAAAATATTGGCGTAATATGACGTTGGGTTTTGGATTAATCAAAGTCATCGAGTATTCAATGCTCAGCCAACGTAATTTGTGTACATACAAATGGTCTGTGATGTTGATTTGTTGTGATCGCAATTATTTATACCGTATACACAAAATAATAATGTGTTAAAGTGACGCACTTTGCCAATTCCGCTTGTTTACGTCCCACTCCTCTGTGAACGAACTGTATAAATTAAAAAAGATAATTGGAACAAGATAATGTTAACTCGGCCATACTTTGCAATTAATTACTATAAAAATTATGCTGCTATCATATTATATTGGCTTAGTAGATCTACATGACATTAGAGACGTTATTCATGGATAGGAAAAAAACATGAGAAAATATATAAATAGTAATATTTATTTCATTTTTTTCTGTTTTATCAGATAGTTTCTAAAAGCTATTTGCTTATCTTTAAATGACCTTTTCACTTTTCCTTTAGCTTTATGTTTCACCATCTGGTGACTCTTAGTTTTCCTTTTTTCTCTATTGGTCTTTGAGCAGTGGATGTCTTTCCTTCTGTCCTTGTACCCAAACTTGACTCGTTCTTCCCTTCCTTTCAGAACTGATTCCATACGGACACTCTTATCATGTCTCCTTTTCTTGTATATATTTTCAATGTCAGCTAATTTAACAAGTTCACCAGATTCTTCTTCAACTGCAGCATGCTTTCTTTTAGCTCCTGTTAAGTTCTTCTTTACTTGTGCTGCTTCAATCCGTTTGAAATCTTCATCTGTAAATATTTTCTCCATTGCAATTTCTCTGGCATTGTCCACTTTTTCTTGTATAACTTTTGGGTCTAATTTTCTTTTGCCTTTGAGAATTTTTCTTTGAGAGGTGTCTATTTTGCTTTCATCTTCCTGCTTTGACTCATCGGCACTATTTTCTGCTTGGTCCTCTTCATCTTCTTCTGATTCATTGTCTTCTTCCTCACTATCTGAGATATTTAGTTCAGAGTCAGAGGATCCCACATCAACCCACTCTTCACTCTCAGATTCTTCAGTTTTCTTATTCTTTTTCTTGGATTTGTTGTCTGCTGGTTTAATTTCTTCCTTTTCTAGCAGTACTTCTGACCCAGGAATATAATCTTTGATGTCTACTTCACCATATTTCTTAGACTTAACCTCAGCTTGTGCTTCAGTAGGTCTTCCTCTATCTTTTTTATGCAGTAGCTCTGGTGCATTATGCCTGTATAGTTGGATTAAAGACCGAGCAGCCATCATGACTGACTTTTCTTTATATGTTTTGTACTGGACTAAGTCACGAAGTAAGTCTTCTCCAATGGCTAAGGGGCATCGGGCACATATTTCTCGAACAGCATTGAGTCCCACAGCCATAACATCTGTGGAGTTTCTTTCAGTTATAAAGTTGTTTGCTATGGCTCTCATTATAGGCTCCAAAACTTCAGGGGGTACTAACTCATGAGATGATTGTGCTGCAAACTGCAAGATCCTGGTCACCTCTCTTTGATGTGGCATTAAGAGCCTGGCAATGAATGGGTAGAAGTTAAATAAAAATAGATTGTGCAATCCAATGAGCCTAGAAATAACATCAAGGCACATGAGCTTGACTTCAAATCTTTCATTTGAAGACTCCAGTTGTTTGAACAATTTTTCACAGAATCCTTGTGGATTGTTAATCAAATGCAAAGCAGAGAAATTAAAAACAGGGGCTTTCGATTTCTTTTTCTTCATTTTCTTTGCAATTTTCTTGGCTTTGTCAACCATCTTTTCCCTTTTCCTGGTTTTTTTGTTGTATTTATTGGCCACCATGGTATCTTTTGGATCCACTTCTTCTTCACTGTCAGAATTTTCCTGCTTTTCTTCTTCATCTCGTCCCAAGAAGAACTTGAGAGAAGCAACCATTACTTTAGTCACTTTGGAGAAACAGCCAATGTCAGCTATTATATTAACTGTTTTGTGATCATTCCAAATGTTTTTATGGTACAACTCAATAAGTATATCAACTGATAATTTAGCAGCTTTAGTATCAGAATCTTTCAACATTGAAAATATAAAGTTCTGTAGAGTTGAATTGAATTTTGTATCCTTGTGTTTCATGTTCATATTTTTGATGTCGGTGATGATATGTGTTTTGAGAAATTCTCTCAAATACTTATCTTGGCACTTCAGCAATGAGAAAAACAGCTCCAGTAGATCAAATGGTGTAATGAAATTCTTGTTTCTCAATAATATCAAACATTTACACAAGGAAAGCCGCATATCGTTGTGTAAGATGGTATTGTGTGTTTTCAGAATATCCACAATTTTCTGAGGGAATAGTTTCATTTCTTTCAAGTAGCACTGGGCCACTTGGGCCAGGAACATTGCCTGCTCATCGAGCTTCTTGTTGTACTGCGTAGGATTCAAATTAAATATTTCCAAGGTTGTGTCGAAATGTGCCAGCTGCTGGTGAAATTCCTCCTTGTAGGACTCTGGATCCCGTTTGATGAGGTTTTGAAGCTGAGTGAGGTTATTTGGAAGCTGATTGTTGTGACGCACCATTTTTGTTTGCTATTAGAGAACAACGTCAGTAATTGTGCTATATCTTGAACAACAGTTACACAAGAAGCATATTTAATTATTTAAAAACTGCGAAAACGTGGTAGGATCACGTTTTTCCACAACACGGCTTAATTAAGGAATAAGGAATGAACTATAATTTGAACTTGACACAAGTGATTGACAGCTATTTTGGATTACCAGTAAAAACTAAAAACCGTAGATATTTGGCGAATGCCGTAGAACTCTACTCTCTATGGCCCATTCATGACATTACAACGCCAAACAAATGTCATTCCTTGTCATGTCACTGAGCCACGTCATTTTTGGTTGAATGATAGTGTACGCGGCGTATTGAGATAAAAATTTTGTACAATTAATCGCTAAAATGAATATATTCCGTTTACTCGGTGATTTGTCTCACCTTTTAGCTATTATTATACTTTTATTGAAGATATGGAAGACGAGATCATGTGCAGGTACGTGTTTGGATTGCGGAATGCCGGCACCACCATGTACAACACTGACGTTGTACCTAATCGTTTCTTATAATTTCAGGAATCTCGGGCAAGTCTCAAATACTGTTCGCGGTAGTGTACACCGCTCGCTATTTGGACCTTCTCACGACCCATATCTCTCTGTACAACACTGTTATGAAAATGGTGTTTATAGCGGCGTCGTTCGCCACTGTTTATTTGATGTACGTGAAGTTCAAAGCGACCTACGATCACAACCACGACACCTTCCGGATTGAGTTCCTGCTGGTTCCCTGCTTGGTGTTGGCTTTGCTCATCAACCACGAGTTCACTGTTATGGAGGTGTGTAAACCTTATACCTGGACTTACCAATGCTACCCTATTAGTTATACTATTAATGCTGTTCGGATAATTTTGTATCCCTACATGAATGCCAATCTCAACACCAATGTAAATAATATTTAATTAAAAATAAAATTGCAGTCTTCAGTCTTCACTAAACTTTATCCTACTTATCATGCTAGGTCACTGACCTCTGTCATAACATCAATCATGCTGCTGTTTTAATAAAGTTTGACCTAATTGTTGATGTTGTAGGTGCTGTGGACATTCTCAATATATCTGGAGTCTGTTGCCATCCTACCACAACTGTTCCTGGTGTCTAAAACTGGAGAAGCTGAGAGTATTACATCCCACTACCTGTTTGCCCTTGGGTCCTACAGAGCACTGTATCTATTGAACTGGGTAAGAATTCATTGCTTTAATGGATTTTGTTGTTACTAGACTAATTTATGATAACTTGTTTCATGTAGGTAGGTAATTACACTTCATATCTAAAAGATAATGATCAGAACTGAGTGAATATTTATTAAACTTCACTCTCCAAATATTGTATATAAAGTTTATTTGTTGCTTTTATATAAGTATCTGAAATTCATAATCTAAATAGTTACATAAAACTCAAAGGTGGACTGACTGTCATAGTGATCTATCAATGCACAGCCCAAACCAATGGATGGGTCGGGCTGAAATTTGATGTGCAGGTAGATGTTATAACGTAAGCATCCGGTAAGAGAGGATTCTGGGTAATGCCACTAAAGGGGTGAAATAGGGGATGCAAGTTTTACTTCTTAATGTGAGCGAAGCCACAAGGACTCACTAGTCATGTTAATAAAACTCTGCCTACGGGCCAATTAATAATACACTTCAAGTAGCATTACACTCACTGCCAATAATATGTAATAAAAGCATCTTGTCAGAAGCAAAAGTTGAAAAAACTGTGCAGCTGTGTACATTGTTTTGTCAATAATCCTAGGCAGCAAACAAATTACTGTTGGCTTGTTACTTACCAAATATTCTAAGAAATTCGTTCTTACATTTACAAATTGGGAAACCTTGCATGTGTAGACTGTTGTTATAGACTTATCTATACATCATTATAATCTTAGTTGTTCTTTAGTTATATATTGATAAATAAGGTAAAATATATTGACATTTGCAATAGAAGCTTTCATACAATTTTTATTCCCTCGATTTGCAAAAATTTGTTACAAAATGTGTGGTCCATGCATTGGTTGGTTAGGTACATATATATTTATGTGGAGTTTTAACTGTATATGAATTGTTTCTGCAATTTATCTGCATTGTCATTGACAAGTCACTCTGCTGTAGCATTATATAGGATTAAAAATACCAACTTATATGCTTTTATAGTGAACTGATCTGAATAATTTATTTGCAGATTTACCGCTATATTGCTGAGGATCATTATGAAGTTATTGCGATTGTTGCTGGTGTCATACAAACTGTGTTGTACTGTGATTTCTTCTACTTGTACATCACTAAAGGTAAGTTGGATATGACATTCCATATGAATCAATTAGTAAATTCATTATTACATCCCTTGACTGTAAATAACTTGCTACTAAACTCTAGCAAAACAGGTTATAAAATGAAATCTTGATGAAATCTGGCATGGATTAAGTTTATTCTTAAAAAACTTAAATATATTTTATTTATTTATTAATAATAAGGTCAAGTTACCTAGTCTTGTCTACTGTGCACCACATATAGCATTAACAACATGTAGATGTATAACATAGATACTTACATTTGTGCACATTGAATTGGTTAACAAAACACTCTTGCTGTCTCCATAATCTGTTATGAAAACTCGAAAAATGAGGTATTGTTGATATGCAGTGTAAAGTTCAATCGTTTGAAATGAGTTCTGAAACTGAACAAAATGGCAAGTGCTGATAGAAATCATTATCAAAGATAAACTCAATGGGTAGTTTATTAAAGTTACTTTAATGTTGTTACTCATGTAATTAAAGCCAGATCTCTCCTCTTGAACAATAATTTTATTCTGATTTCTTTAATCAACAAAAACTATTTCTTTTTCAGTTCTGAAAGGAAAGAAGTTGCAGTTGCCAGCATAAGATGTGGACTAAAATAACATAAATCGCAATATTACCTAGTTTTCTGAATGGATGAATGAATGGTATGAGCCAATATTACCTAAGGTCTAGTTGTACTAACTTGCTGTACTTCAACCTACATCTTTATTGTGATGAATCTTTGAATTAATGTCTCCAACCATGAACAATATTTGCTACCTACTGATAACGCCTCGAGTAGGCGTAGTTTCGATTAAGCCAATCACAGATAAGGTTTTAATATTAAATAAAAATAGCGGAGGCTTTCTGTACGACAATAGTAATGCTAGATTGGTAATGTGATTACTTATTTCCTTTTACTTAATTCAATAATTTACTGCCGATGTTTAGTATTACTTGTGAAAAGTTGGAGTTGAGTTCTTGCAACCTGGATGACAAGGGACAATGTTGACAGATTTAGAGCGAGGAACCAATCGAGTAACTGACATTACTGTTTTGTACATCTTTTGAATCAACCACATGCTCTAAATCCCACCTTGTGACTGTAATTTGTTTTTTGGTGTGATTCGTCTAATCAACTAATGAGGTTATTAGAATCTAAATAAGGATTGAGTTCATAAAGAGTTGTCAATTTCCTTTATTAATTATCTGTACTCCAAGTACCTAAATATCCGTGATTTGTTAGCATGAGTGATATAAATCATTAATAATAGTGAATACACCAAAAGTAGTATTACTTAGGTACTTATAACTTGACTACTGATTGTATGTGCAGTATATTCATGTTTGGGCATGTTATTATTCAGTGTATGGGACGTCAGAACCCTTCCATACATTGGCATACAATTAATATTTTTACTAAGTTTCCATTCCTCTTATGTATGTGAGATATCTGTGTTTATAATATATTTCTTCTATATTACTGTGAATTTTTCATGGACTTTAATTTATACACAAGGCACACTGCGTTTGCGCCGACTAATCAAAATTTTAATGTTCTGATGGATTTGATGCAAAGAAAATAGATATGATTAGATCAACACATTTTTTACAGTTTAGTTTTAAGAATCTAATGTAATTTCTTGTAAGAGTTCTGAATAAATAAAATTTAATTGTGAAAGTGTGTATGTCATATTTCATTTAAAGTATTTCCAATTAAATTATGATAAGAGATCTTTACTTACTATATAAATAGTTGCTATGCAACCATTTATATAATAACATGATGAATCAAGGCTGAACTGTCCCTTCTATAAGTTAAACAAACAAATATAGTGCTATGACATCATACAGTTATGCTATGTAATCAACAGATGGATTTTGTAGGTAAAATAAATAAAGTAGGTCATACTGTTTAAATCACTTGTATCTGTACATAACTGTATATTCTATGCTACCTATCTATAATACAATACATTCAAGACCTATATGTATACCAGTTAGATAACAATTATTTAGCACTGCAGATTAGCGCAGCGTATTTATGGAAGTCAGCTATGTGTATTTGTTCCTGAAACAATAAAAAAAAAATGTCATGACACATGATTATCTTCTTATATATAAAAATGAATCGCAAAATGTGTTGGTAAGCGCATAACTCAACAACGCCTGGACCGATTTGGCCAATTCTTTTTTTTTAATATTCGTTGAAGTTCAAGGATGGTTATTACGGCGAGAAAATTTCGAAAATATGCCGGAAAATCCCTAAAAACCGCCCTTTTCTTTTCCCATACAAACGTTTTCTAACTAACTAAAGAGTAAAAGAGTCAACAGACAGGACGAAGTCTGTCGGGTCCGCTAGTTATTAGATAAATAAATAAATAAATAAATATTTCAGGACATATCACACAGCGCCATCTAGCCCCATACTAAGCTAGGTGGCCACTTCATATTATACATATATTAACTAAGTATATGGCCAAGTTCAGTGTTCAGAATTTGTTCAGTGTTTAAACATTACTTATCTGTAAAGCAAGAAATTCGTTTAACCTTCATTTAAAAATGTATAAGTAAGTTAAGTATTCCTGTATCTATTTTATTGAGTAGTAGAAATAAAGGCAATTTTTATTTTATTTAAAGCAAGAAATTAACAGAAACAATGTGTAGGTACCTTCAGCATGGTGCTACTGTTTAGAAGATGTAGTGTGCCATTGTGAAGAGTAGTCTCATCCAGTACTGCAGTGTATGGTATCCCCAATTGAAGGTTTGTACTTATCTGTAACATTTTTAAACAAAGACTTATATAATCTATTCATATGATATACTGTAGATAGGTTTTTCGCAATATGTTGGTAAGTAGTATATGTTAGTGTATGGAATGGCCAACTCTGGTGTTGAGTTTGTAAACTAATCTGGTTCACTATGACAAACAATTGGAACCTACATTTCTCACAAACATCAACATGGGATGCCACTTAGACATACAGGCTGGCTGGTCTTCTTCTTATCGAATGAGAGTGGCCAACTCTGGTGTCAAGAGTTTATCAAGCCACCTGTTTGACTGTGTCTATTATTGCCACATATTGCTCACTCTTGTGTGATGTCTCACATGAGATGTAGACATGTAGGTGATTATACAAATATACTTACGAGTGTAGGTCATCTAGCTAACCTATAAGTGTTCATGTTGCTTACTAACCTTTAAAACTATAATTAGTAATTTTGCAAGTTATTACAGGAATTGATAATAGTATACCTGATCTTGTATTGAGGCTGAAAAGTCAGGAAGACAAGCCATTACATTTTCGAGGTTCAAACGATGGAACAGAAGGGCAGCGAGATCTTTCAGAGACTGCTCATTTTTAGGATCTGTGAAAAAAAAACATATATATGATTTATGATTTTAAATAAATAGAATAAAGATGCATATGTACCAATCATTATAATTTATGTTTTCAAATGTAGTGTAATATTTTATTCATTCTTTGTCTTTGCTCTGACCTTCAGAGAACCAATTTTATGCCAATAAGCATATTATTATAAAGAAAATAACCAGCAAGACATTAAAAACAAAGTAAAGATAAATAGTAGGTATGTATTAAACTATTTACTCAGCTGAAAACAAGGCAATAACTTATTAACCTTGTCTATAACTCAAAGTTACCTTCAAAATTCAAGGAAAATGACATCTTATAAGGGGCTATTTTCCTGTGAAGTCTCAGGTATTCCTCCTTTGGATCTTTATTTATTCCATCCATGAGTAAAATGAATAGGGCTTTCTCTAATGACATGGTACAAGTTAGAGATGCTGCATTTTGTATGTTCTGTAAAAATAGATGTTTCTTTGAGTAAATTAAGCATTATTTATCTAAGATAATTATTACATAACTAGTGCCCCAGTGTTACCCTCATTGATTTGTGATAAAAAGTAGCCTGAGTATTTATCCAGGGTCATCTATTTCCATTCAAAATTATATTATCTGGGTTGGCTATTTGAGCATGAGTTACAGACTATTCAAATATGTATACAAACAGGGTATATCCAAACTTTCCCTTTACCCCAAATACATATTATAATATTAGTGATAATGATTGTAATACCTCATCATTGTTATTGATTTGTATCTGTTCAACTGGGTGTTGACCACAGGATAAGTTAGCTACTATATCAGCTTCTGCCTGGTTGTTGCCTTGTTTGATATCACCAATGGAAAACAAGCTTGGGGTAGTAGTGACCTAAAAATTAAAGTATTATTATTGAATTATGGACAAGTGTTAACCCATTCCTTGTAAAAATAAAAACAAGTGTTACATTCTCCCACATACAATAATTAAGTAAGTAACATAAAACTACTGAATCTAATATAAAGGATAACGGGTAACTTAACTTAAACTTCTGTTTTATTATTTTAGTAGGTAATCTGAGAATGATAACCTTACCTACTGTGCTGTAAAACTTCAACATTTATAAATAAACAAATTTATATTTATATATGAAATATAAAACAAATAATAGGATTATTGCATACTTACAGAACTCCACCAAAACTTTCTATACCTTTGCCATTTTATAAAATACTGCATGAAATCTTTTCTAGGCATAAACAATTTAAATTTAAGCAAATCTGTTTCATTTTCTTCTTCAAAAGAGAAATGTAGAGTTTTGTCTTTATATTCCAATTTTTTGTGATCAATAACTCCAAATGGTAGTGTGGAGTGTTTTCTCAAAATGTCATTTGTATGTTGTACATAAATAGGCATGAATTTATGTGTTTTTGAAAGCAAGTACTGGAGCCAATTGATGTGAATATTACTTAACAATATCCGTGAAGGTTTTTCAAGAGTATATGTTATACTGTTGTTAGTTGAGCTGATTATTTTAAAGAATGGTTTTTTACTCAATAAACTTTGTATTTTAGATCTCATTCTGTTTGGCTTTCGTTGTATTCTCTTCTACTTCAACTTCATGTAATGGTATGTTTCCTAGAGGTGCCACAAAATAATCGTCTTCAGTTACAGATGCATTACTTAAAACATCTTTTTGGCAATTTCCTTGTGTGACATTGTCTGAGCGTAGGTTTAGATTCCTGTAAATATAATAGAACTAAAGCACCAAGACAAATCTATTAAAAAACATTATTAGGTACTATCTTAAGAGAAAAGCGTTTTACTAGGTTAAACTTATAATAATGAAATGAAGCACGTTACATAGACTGAGTACAGCAAAATATTGATGTTGACGGTATGGAAATCTTAAACTATATTAATCTGCTTGATGGTGAGTGAGTAGCCACTGAGCTTACCTTTCTTCCAGTACTGAGTAAAGAGGTTCTACATCATCAGTATTAATATGGAGGATCTGATTAGCAAACGCAATAGAATCTTCCAGGATCTTAATACCTTCCTCTGGGTCGGTTTTCACCAGTGATAACCTTTCAAGCAAGGCAATAGTGTTTTTGTCCACTTTAACCTCTTGTATTGCTGCTCTTTTCTGAAGAGAAGGTATAGGTGCTAAAGGTACTTTCGAACATAGAGGTCTTCTGTTACAGTAAAGGTTTCTTATTTTGCTGAATGTGCTAACGGCGTAGCGATATTTCATAATTCGTGTTTTTTGGGTAAAATATTTTACGAAAAATTCAAAATTTGTTTTTCTAGTGCTACACGAGTGAATGAAATTAACGAAGAATGAACGAAATCTACATTTGACAGGATAATTACGGTGCTACTAGCCTTAAAAACTAAAAAACGTACATAAGACTGATCTGTATTAAAACTTAGATTTAAAAGCCTACTCAAAGACTATGAGCTTAGAAGAACTTAAAAAATATTTTTTTACATATCACATTACATTGTTTTACATTTTGATTTAGAATGCAGACCTAAACAGAAAGCCAGAGTCGATTTTCCGGTTTTCTTAACAGCTGATATTACGTCCATGCAGCTGATTGTCAAATCTTGGAATTTTTGACATTTATAAATAACCTCTTCGAATCCGCAAAAATATTTGTTTTTGTATTGATCACGTCTTATTAATAACTCTAAAATAATAAAAAAACACAAGTAATTATATAACAAATTCTGTACAAAATATTGGTAAGTGCCCATAACAATGTAACTGTATTTATTTCAACTTTTATAGCTAGATAGCACACTGTTTTAGTACGTTTTATATTCGTAATATTTAAATGCTTTTTTTTTGGGTTTATTTTCAGAAAAATGAAGAAGTACGCACGTAACGTCTTGTACGATAAACTCCACAGAGGATCAGTGTTGGTATGCATTGGTTTAACACTGTATGGTTCAGTGTTGCTTGGAGACCATTTCTACAAATACTTCAAGTATGTGAAACCCCAAATCCAAGCTGCTAAAGAGGCCGCCGAGAGAGAACTTTTAGCAGAAGGAGCACCTGATAGAGAGCTGCTAAAAGAATAAGGTCTTTAGCATTTAGTCATTTCCTCATAATTTAAGTTGTAAAGACCTGTAAATGTTTTAGACATAGTTGTGTTATTATATAAATCATTACAAAATAATGTCTGCATCTTTCTTTTAGATACAATTTCACTCAGGATAACAGATAAAGTCTCATTCAATGTAAAATTTAATTTAATGTTAAGAATTACAGCTTTCAAATTTTAGCTAGTTATTGTTAAGTTTCCTAATTTATTAAGATGTTAATAGTAATGTAGTTTATAGTAAAAGCTCTTAGCAACACCCTAGTACAGGGTACATGTCTTAACTGTAAATTAGTTTAAGTAAAATTTTTGCTGATTAAAATAATACTAAAATCTAAAAATAGCCAGTGTCAGGAACCTATACAAACTATATTATCACCATACCAAAATTCATGATGATCCATTACTCTGTAGCAGTATGTAATTCTTAAAAACAGGTCAACAAACACACTCTTATTTTTTAGAATGGTGTGATAGTGATGATAACAATACATAATATATATTATGTTAAACTATTGGAACTAGTCCATGTTCCGTTTATTAATTCAGAATAAATTATAATCCTTACTTTACCAACCTCCTTTCCTCGTGGGATTCATATCAGGCAATGTTTCCAGTAAATTTACATCATGAAGCAACAGCCATGTCTCATAATCTTGAGGACAGGTTTTCTGACAAGATATGTAATATAGTATAACTCTCAATTGCATTTGAAATAGGTAAGGTATTTTAAGATTCAAATAAAATTCTTGATAACTGACTGGCTGGCATGTTTAATAAGTATTAATGTAAATTAGTTATGTTCTTTAAAGAACAGCTGGAACCTAAAGTAATATAAAGGTATTTTAAGATTCAAATAAAATTGTTGATAACTGACTGGCTGGCATGTTTAATAAGTATTAATGTAAATTAGTTATGTTCTTTAAAGAACAGCTGGAACCTAAAGTAATATAAAGTAAGTGAATCACTAAACTTTCTGGGTGTCTATATATTGTTTTCATTGTGTTGGTCACTCATCCTAGGACTGCCAATGGCTTTGGTTGCTTGTGTACTTTTAGTATTATTGTTACCTGTATATGTAAGGTACTCTATGGTAATTGTGAATTGCAGTCCACTTAGCCACAGGCACTTTAGAGTTATCACCCATCATCCTTATCATACCTTAGAACACAGTTTAGTGTTTGCTTGCTATGGGAATATAATTATTCTGCGGGATGACGCTAGATGGCGCTGTGTGATTCTTTGGCCCGTATTTTAATTATTTTTAAATATGTAATAAATAATCTCTTGCCACAATGTAGGTAATTATGTGCTCAGTTATTTATTATATAGTATATTTTAGTATTTTTTAGTGGGCATTAGTTTAGCAAAATAGTTTAAGTCTAAAGCTGGATTTAAAAACATGTTACGTACCTACCATTATTTTTTCCTTGTTAAGTCCTACTATTATAAAGTAAATGACAACACACAATTTAGTTAAATCAAATTTCACAGGGCAACTGTTTATACAACAAATATATACAAAAGTAATACCTATCCCACCATGTATCAGGTACGACGGCGTAGCGCGACAATACCTGCAACATAGAGTTATATAATCTGCACGCTTGCTCGCTGGTTCAGGTTAGATTCATCTTCACATCCTGCCCCTTAGCCTTGTGGTGCTGGATGTTGTTGAAGTTAGTCGTCACTGAAGTTAGGCTACTGACACGTCACTCAAATTCCTAAGCATGTAGGTAAGTAAGGCTACCTATTACAAAACATAGCAAGAGAATCTACTATATTTACGGTAAGATAATATTTTATCTTGATGTACACATACTTAATGATTTCGCAGTCTACGTTCGTAGGCAACACTACGATCGTCCGCTAAAAAATCAATTCATAAAGTTTAGTTGCATTCAATTAAGTTACTCAGTACCTAAGCAAATTGGTGCTCTACAAATCCCATTCTTAATTAGAGCTTGTAATTACATTGCAGAGATGTTCCGGCCCGGTACAACCAGCATGGACAGGATATAAGCCGCCTCACGCACAAAATCTTGCTAGACCCTTAGCGTAAAGCGTGTTGGTTATTATAATAAATGGCCAGATAGGGGTGGTCACGTGCAGGCCCGCCCATTTACGCTTCTTGTGAACACTGGAGGAAGTGCTGCAATTACCTGTGATGGATAGTGAGAGTTGCCCGTGGCCTCGGGGACGCCCCATCCATATAACTTTCTTATCTCTCTCGAAGGGAAACTTTATGACATCTTTACGCGAATCGAAAAATATTGTAGACCCCTGACATTAGAACGCGAGCCGCGTGTACGCAAATCCGATTTGTGAACTACGGCCTGACGTCCAGGCGGAACGTACGAGCTAACCAATTCTCTCATTGACATTGGGAAAATTAAATTCTGGGGCTAAGTTCAAAAGGTAGGGGCTCGATTGTACTGGGTGATGTACGGTGTACCTACATTTGTTGTGGGACGAATTATGTTTGAACTTTACGCATGTTGCGTAGGCATTTTAGCTGTATTGTTTATTAAGATGTTGTATCAGCCTACACGATCATTTTGTTCTTACTAAAAGCCAGGTAAAAGTCAATCTTACAATTAGTATTTAATTCATTAATGTACCGACCCACATCAATCTTTATTTTATATAATATATCTACGTATAAATTGAGTCTACGTACCTACATATTTTTCGAAAAGTACATAATTTAGTAGGTAGCTAGGCTAGATAAGTTCGTAGGTAGTTTGCCATGTACAATCTATAGAAATTTGAGCCTAAACTCGTTGCTGTAATGGTTGTTATTTGAGGAAAGGTATTGATACTTGGAGGGGTTACGCTTAGCGCGTAGGCCACAATTTACCCGGATAACCGTGGTGCGGTCAAGTAACGCAGCCGTCAATCGCAGCCGGCCGGCAATATCCGGCCGGGTAACTCGCCGTGTGTGTTTCCGACCCAATCACCTCAGGTGTTGCCAGTCCGACCCTGCTCCTTTCTATAGCATATTTCTTCGTCCTTTCACTTACTGCGACCTGTCTACCTAACTCTACTTATACCTACTTGTACGTATAACTAGGGTGGATAAGTTGATATGTAACTGTTTTTAATACTAAGTTTATTGCGTGTTTGTTTTACAAACATAGATGTATGTAGGTACAAAATGTTCATTACGTTCTTACATTTTCGGCTTCGACACAAGTTTCCCACATTAAGCATTAAACCTTGTAAGTATACTTTTCTACACTCAACAATCACGAGACAACACAAAATAAAAACACGAAAGGGAAGAAATCTATAAAAGGTAATTGAGAAAATGGAACCGAAATTGATTTATTATCTTTTTTTATTGTAAAGGAGATCTCGTCCTTCTCAAACGCACATAAATTGAAGAAAAGAAAAAACGTGAAAGAAATTTTTCAGATCTCGGAACCTAGAATTTGTCTTGTATAATTGGGCGATTTATTTCTTCTTATGGAGAGATTATAAATACGTACCATGGATCTCGTTTAAGATAATTTGGATGGTGGTTGATGGTATAAACACGGTAAGATACAAATATATTACGCACAGTATTGAGTGGTATTAAATTCGGACGCCGTCATCAATAAAAAAACAACAGATTTATGAATTACACTGAGACTGAGACGTAGCTGTAAATTCTTACTTAAAACTCTTTAAAGTTATAGCCAAGTTAAAATGCGATATACGTTTTCCTGGGCTATAAATACGTCAGCTAGGTGTATGTAGGTATATTGAGGTAGATAGGAATACTACAACACATTTTATTTGTCGTTGCGGAAAAACTTGAAACGGAATGTAATTTTGCAAATTGTGTATCACTGCGGGATCCCCTGGGGCGTCTTTCGTGTGGGAACACTTTTGTACATTTGTTATTTATGTCTGATGTCGCATAATGTACACTTGTTCTATTGCAAAAGGTTTTAAAATAAGTCTTCGTCCATTTTGGTATGAAGTAGATATCTATTTATGTTATTTGCTAGATCGTTGGTTGCAACGTTTTTTTAATATTCCACGATTTACTTCTTTTAAATATTAACCAAGAGTTTTATGAGATATATCGTATATGCACCTCAAAACTGCAACTGGTAACTGCACTTACACTCATAAATCTGTCGATTGCCAAGCAAAAAATAAATAAGTTCAGCGAATGTACTACATAATCTGCAGTATAAAGATTTATTATTCTTACAATTGCTTGAGAAAAAGTTGTTCTTAAAGATTTATAACCATTAAGTACTTAGAAGTGTGATACAGTAAATAAATAAATGTGATTTATTTTTGAATGTAATTCTTATTGTCTATATCAACATAACATATCTACTTAGTTTTTGATCTAGTTATGCCTACGCTGATGCTACGCCGTAGACGTTCTACGAATCTACGATAGGATTGTAATATCGTAGAGCCGTAGACAATATTAAACCAAAGACATCTAACTACCTTTATATCCTCTATAGAAACTGTATGAAGGAGCAATCAGTGTGTAAATATGTGAATTATTATTTAACTGACAAAAAATAATATATGTATATATATATATGTACATATATTATTTTTTGACAGATATTTTTATCTAGTGCATACAGAAGGGTAAGATGTTTAGGTATTGTGCAAAATAAAATTATGTTTACGTTTACTATAAGGTATCTTTTGAATATGACGTCTTTGCGTACAGCACTATAAAGCTAGTAAATGTATTCTATGCTATTTCAACGAAAACCAATATAAAATGTACTGACGGTAATGCCTAGTTGTTTAACCTTTAGTAAGCTTAGCACGATTTGCAACCATTTCCAGTTTAAAGCTTTATGAATTTGTAGGCAACGAGTTTCAGTTGGTACTTGAACTTTTAGTTATCTGGGTTATATCTGCTTTACGATTCATTTACAGTACTTTCTTACATTTTATTAGCAACAAAGTAAAGTATTATGATTGTTTCATAGCTTTTATGTAGCGTTATATCTTCTTATGTTTGAATGCCTATTGGATTCTTTACTTGTAAGTCTTGAAACTCACTGAGGCAATATTTTAGAGCTATACATTGCTTTATTGTCTGCCTGTTTCTTTTTCTTTCAATCTAAAAATAAAAAGACCAATAAAGTAACAAACATATGTGTTGGGTTTTAATGATAGTATTTGATGCAATTGAGGGTAGTTGTGAATTGCAAGAGCCGACTGGACGTCTGCGCGTCGCAGATCCGGTTTGAGTAGAAAAGATCGCGCCGTGCGCGGTGGTAGTGTCCGTGACACACCAGCACTTCACCAAGTTGCCAAGATCGCGCCGTGCGCGTTGGATGTGTCCTTGACACACCAGCACTTCACCAAGTTGCCAAGGTCACGCCGTGCGCGTCGGTTGTGTCCGTGGCACCCCAGCACTTCCAGAGTCCGTGACTCTGGAACAGAACTAAAGGAATTCGTATAGAAGAGGAGCAGGCGCAGCACCATTCGTCTGTCGCGCATCACGGAGGCTATCCCCGGAGAAGCAGCGTCGTGGATGAAAGGTTGGTGAATGCTTTTTATGATTGCCCTCTTTGCATCAATTCTGTTACGTCAAAATCAACCCCATACAGTCCACTTAGTATCGAACAATATGTTTACCTTTGTTTCGTAGGTTTGATATAATTTTAGTATTTACATATCAGTTTATTGAAAGTCTCACATAACTTCATAATTCAATTGCTATTCTTTCCTAGAAGTTTTTTCAAGTTAAAGCAGTTATCGGCGCAAGCAAATGACACTGCAATACAAGTTTTGAGGCAAACGAGCATAGAGTAATATAATATACCACAAACGAGTTTGTTTACGAAGTGAGTTTAAAAACGTCGTCAAGTGTCGTCGGGTTGGATCCTGCGTATAACTCGCCCGATCGAGGCGCCAGATACTGCTATGATAAAGTGCGGATTATGCCCCAAACGCCCTCTATAAACTGCAAAGTTCAATTAGATTCGGTCCATTGGGGAAATTGGAGGTTATATTGTAAAAGTATTGAAGTTCCGATAGGCATCGGTAGGATCTTTTGGTATACGTATGTTAATGTATATGACGACTAGAATTAATGAACTGCATTATTATATTATTCATATCTACAATTTCTACATGTCTACAGTTCTTATTATGTACAATTCATGAACTGTACGTTTGCAATTTTTGTTAAACTTAGAAGTACATAATTATACAAGTAGAATTAGAGAGAAGCCGCAGCTGAAAGCAGATTAAAGATTAAGCTTATGTGCTTATTTCTATTATAGCTACATGCAGCTCGTTTTGTTACTGTTCATAAAAAAGTAATTTTGCCCGTAGTAAAATGAATTACTCACCTAACCGTAGTCTCTAGTAGTAAAAATGTAGATAGATCTTGATGAGGCAGTTAAAGCCCGGTTTAGTGGCGAGCGGCGTCGAAACGCTAAAATCTCTGAAAACATTTTTCTTTGTCTATTAGCCGCAGGGTTGCATTAAGGCCAGCGCGGCGTCAAAAGCCGCAAGTCGGCTATCAAAGGAGGCTGTATTGCAAAACCCACTTTGGAACAATGGTCAGGTCTATTGTAGACGGTCGCGAGGAGGGCGAGAGGCGGCGGCCGTTCGTTGGCACATGATTATAAATTCAGTGGACCATTATTCACAATTGGCTTTGGTACCGGCGCTGACAGTTGGCCAGATAATTCGTTAAGTCCTAAACTGCGAGTGCTGCGTGCGCGCGATAACAGCTGACTCGACCAATTGTATTCGACTTGTACTGTATCAGTGCGGAACTTTACGTTCAATGATTGCAAGTACACATTATTATTGTTTGTGCATTGTTGATGCGATGGTGAAAAGGTGACTCATCATTATTGATTGAGTTCTAAAGAGAGATGATATTTAGATGGCGTCAGATAATTTGGTTTTAAGATGCATTTGCGCTTGGAAAAATGACTATATACCACCATATAGATATCTAATCTTAAACGGACACCTATTTAATAATTATGTCATAAACAATAATATGAGATTTTTTTATGATTAAATCTAAAACTCTCCAAAAATGATAAAATAGATAAATTAATACAAACATAAACGAAAGGAAAAACATTTTGCAACGTAACAAGTTCTACACATCTTTCAATAATATTGTAATTAAAAAAACATAAGAAACCTGAAAACGTGTTTGCGGATAATTATTTGCACATCTAATTCCGTGCTAAATTTCATACCTTATACCTATGCCTATCTAAGCCTACACTAGGGCACGGTTATAGTAACCGCAGTTTTGCTTTGCGCGCGTTTGCAGGTGTGAATGTTCCTTTGTGCCTTCCGCTGCTTTTTGCACGTACCGCCAGAACATTATAATGAATCTTTATTAAACGCTACCCGGGGAATTGCTCTAGTCTTAGTTCTGCTGTTATTACATGATATTCATTTTGTTAGTTGTTTTAGAGTTGGCGTTGGAGTTAGTTTTCGTAGTTGAATTTAGAAATGTACTTCAGTTTTAGGTAGGAAAACGATATAAAAATTGAGGTACAAATAAAGTGTTTGTGTTCTGGTATTTGTAAAATACTAGACTAACATCTGAGAAAACTTATTGAAAATTGTAGCTAATGTCGATAGGCAACATTAATTTAAGTAATTAATTATTATTCATTTAACTAATTACTTTAATTTAAATTTCAAGTTATTGTAATTAAAGTATAAAACCCTTAAATCGAAGGCAGATATCTTCATCAAACAATTATACCCACAAGTCTGCGTTATGCACCGAAAACAATATCTTGAAATTCGTTTAAAAATGTACTAAAAATGCTTATGCTTATTGTTAGTACAATTCACGATATACTCGTATGTGTCAACTAGTACGCAGATGTTTGAACTGGTGTCTCTATACATATAATAAAGCTGAAGAAGATCGGTCTGAACATTAAAGATATGTATTTAAAAAAACGTTTGGAGATACTTCGAATTGATAGCAGAACACGTTTCAAGAAATTATCGAAATTTTGTCTGAGTCTCTGTTTACTTAAACGCTCATCACGCAAAAACAGCCGACCGGATCTTCATGATTTTTGGTATGTAGGTAGTATGAAGTCTAAGGAGTATCACAAGCTACTTTTTATTCTGAAAAAAAAATGCAAGCGAGCCGCGGGCGTTCACTAGTAATAAATTAAACTAACAAAAGTTAAAATCACTGAGTTTCATTCCGGTGGTTACACCAGTTGCTGACTTTGCACTATTGGATAAAAAGAAACAACAGAAAGAGCTTTTGAAAAACATCATTCGGTATTGTTTTTTCTAGGGACTATTCACAAGTGGAGTGCCTACAGTTCAGCCACATTTTAACTGCACCTTCGTATTTGTCGAGTTAATTCTGCAACATTGCAATACACTTTATATTAAATTTCATCATCATCATCAGCCAGTTATCGCCCACTGCTGAGCATAGGCCTCTCTTCTACGCCACTCGTCCCGGTCCTGTGCAGATTAAATTTAGGTTGGGCAGGACACTTTTGGAGGACGGCAAATAGACCAAAACATTAACGGACTGGAGACCCATGACTGGCCATAGATACAGAGGTCGCCCACCAATGCGGTGGATTTAAGTTCACCTGGATTCAATATTAAATTTAAATATAATTTTTTTAAAATATTATAAATTATTGCGATATTACATTTTTTTATTTTCTATTTACTTTAATATCCTATTGCACTTTAAAGCTGGCACTAACGTCATTGCGTTGTTTTTTTGGAATCAAAGCCTTAATTCATAACAAAATATGCTTAATTCTGTTCCGCAGCACTGCAAAGTAAAAGAAAGGTGTACCACAGAAAGATATGCACATATGGCAACGGAGTACTTAAACTCGTAGAATATTACGTAGCACTCGCTGCAGATCTACGCTGCGTCGTAGCAGTGTTACGATCTCTACGGAACCGAGAAATTATGTAAATAAAAATTTTGTGGTGTATCGCTGGCATCGAGGCAGTTTCGTGAGTTCAAAATAGGACCAAATTGTCATCTTCGATCAAATTATGTCGTAATAGGTTTGTTTCATAGGCAGGTTCCTTTCGAAAAAAAAAACACTAAAATATTAACACTGAAGCACCCATAGCACGAAGTGTGACATAGTGCGAAGCACACATATAATAATACAATAAAGTTCACCAGCTATATGGAAAAAAGAGAGCTATAAGACGAGATATCATACAAACTTAAGTACTTTTTAACCGACTTCAGAATAGGAGGTTCTCAATTTTTCTGAATGTTTTTTTTATATATGGCTACATTTGGTTGTCAGCAAGTGCACAAACGTCGGTGGCGCGAGGCGCTCGCCAGAGAGCGTCCGCACCGACTCGTTAGTGAATCCGGTTAGAGTCCGCTCAAAGTTTGTGTGTTTTCGCGCGCTGCCACCCGCCAACATCCTGCACAGGAATTCCATGTTCTTTGCCGACTGAAAATTGCAAATTTTTCTATTGATTGTTTGCTACGTATGATTCACTAGTGGAGATTGGAAGATCATCGAAAGTATCATATTTAACATGCACAGTGTTGTTGCATATATAGGGTTCTTTTGTAACATAGTTTCTGATAACAACATCATGTTTTAGACTCCGTTCAAAGTTTAATGTTATTTCCACGTCCGTCAATATCTTGTTTTGGTGAAATTTCATGTATTCAGATCTTTGCTGTTATTGCTGATATTGTTATCCGTCAATAAAACAAGAAACGAATCACAAAAAAATTAACAACGTTTATTAATAGAAATACCTGTCTAGGTAGACGTGAAGTTCCAAGAAACATGTTGTTTCGAGTTAATAATATAATGTGATGTATGTTATTTTTTTGTACCCACCTAACTCGATGCCACCCTCAAATAAGAACGTCAAACAGATATTTTAAAAATAAACTTCACAGTTTAATCTCTCCTTCCAAAGTTTAGCTCAAGTTAATTATCATTGTGTTTAGAATATCAAATACCAAATCAGAGACACCGACAGTACGGCAACAAAGTTTAGTTTCAACTTGTAATTAGTGTCATTGTTTGAAACGCCGTCTGCGCGTAACTTTTTGCACAACAACCTCCTACGACAAAACCTACAATTAAATAACTTGGCGACGCCTCTAATTAGCTCATTCTCAAGTTGGCCGCGCCATTATTTACCGAGCGGCTCGATTAGGGGAGTCCGACAACAGAGATAATAATGAGCAAGTAATAATCAAAGAGATGAACGCTCAGAAGGGTAGCAATTACGAGTGATGGATTGTGGAACTTCGTCCAACATAAATGACCCGATGCTTTAATATCGTCCTGTTTCTTTCCAACTGCTCCCGGTAATTTGTCACAAAGAATTTCACGGACAAGAAAATTGCGAACAATTCTAATGACCCGAATCACCGTCCACAATTGAAAAACTACTTATGCAAATTACAAGTCTGATTTATAACGAGTGCGGGTCCGGACTCCACTTATTCTACCCTTTGCGGAAATTGTACGGACGTTTCGGTTAACTTTAAGTAGGCACAGTCTTATCGATTCTTTACCTTTCAACAAGGTCAGCGGGGAAATAATGACTGCCAGGAGGTCGGTAAACCACAAAATTACTTCTGCTTGTATCGGCCTTTCATCGGAGTTTACTTTAATATTTTGTCAGCACATATTCGTGTATAAAACATGTAAAACACAGTTTCGTTTCGTCAAAAGATAAAGCCTCTTTGTTTCATATAATCAGCTATCTACTTACAAGTAATATCTATTTGGAACGTAGATCCCTATCTAGTATCGGCATCCGAGCCGTTGCCCATTGTATCTGCGAACTCTCATTTTCGTTTGTTTCTAAATTAATTGAAAAAAAAAGGATCGAGATCTTGAATGTGATCTACCAGGATTTGTTCGTTATACGTTCCTTTCTACTTTTAGCGGAAAAACAGAATAACCCTCGTCAAGACGGATTTGCTAACTAAAAAAAGCTGTACAATTTGCTTTTTACGTTTTGTTGTGGTTCTTGATCGTGATAAAAACTAGAAAATATATTTTTAAGTAGCAACATCCCACCGCGCTACCTGACTTAATCCGGGATTAAAGTAGACACGTTGTTCATTCAGTCTGTTTCCAACCCGACTATCTATTATTGCAGCCATTGTAGAAGCAAAAAATACTTGAAACTTTTCGCTTTTATAATGTGAGTGTTAAAATGAATCGTCTAAAATGGCGCTTACTTGTGAAATGTGTATACAAATGATAGTAAAAATAACACTCCGCCCAACAAACTTTCTGGTTATTACTTAGATGAAGCCCTTTCAGGTGATTACAATAAACAGGTATAAAAATACTAGTGATAAAAGTTTACCGACCATGTAAAGTGGTAGGTTGAGAGGTACTTACGGGAAATAAGCAGCCACGGAAACAACATCTTACATTATCCAAATCCAAAAGGGTCCGTTATCCCGTTAAAAATCAGGGCACCTCTAGATGACTTGTCAAAACACAAACCCAAATTAGAGGCTTTTTCGTTTACAAATCTCCCATGACAAGGGTTGCCCTCAAGCAATAGTACCCACCTACAGAAATCTACATAAATAAGTAGTAGGACGACAACTACATCACATATAGAACAAAGCTACATTACATACCTATATCTGTAGTGGAAGTGAAAATTACGCGCAATATTTAATGAGTGGCTTGAAAATGTTCAGAACCGTTTTACTACGGACATAAAAAATAATTTTGAGTGGGAGTATCATAAAGTATGCAAAGCGAGCAGCAAAGTTAACTTACAAAGTTTTACATGTAGTTACAGAACGTGGCCGAAACACTAGAGTGCGCTCCGGAACGCAAATCGTCTATGTGAAGTGCATGCCCAATGAGCTGTGGCCCGGATTCCATTAACTAAGTGAGCCTGCTAGCTTCCAGGCACGCCGCAAAAATAACTGATACAGTGAATATTCCGTGAGTGACACGCCAATATTGGCCCAAAGGGAATATTCGGCCGCGGGGCACCTTCATAAAGACTGAAGTCGCCCAGAAGAAGATAAGAAAGTTGCGAGTGGGCCGCGTCGCTGCCAGCCGCGATAAACTCCGAATATCCATCATACTTAATTACCTCACTCTTTTAACAGTTTAGAAGCTCGTCGAGAGTAAGAATTAACGGGTGCTTGTCACAACGCCGACTCTCGCCGTTTCAGCGTTTCCTAGCTGATACATTTTTAATTTTCACACAGCCACGGCTGTGACTTGAATCGAGAATGTACGCATTAACTCTGAAACTCCGAGATGGAGTAATTAATTGTTTTAGTGGGAACGGAGATATAATGAACCGAGGTTAAGAAAGACTAATTAATTTGTAAGTAAACGAAATTAAATTTAAGCCCTTTTTGTTTTGAAATGTTTGTAACGGTAAAATATCAAGTTGCAATATTTAGTCATTTTGTGCGTAAGAGCTATCTTTTGCTAATGATGTTTTTGTTGAGTTCGCGTAGATTCTTGCTGCAAAGCGATGGCTTTGTTTACGCACATTTTCGCTGCGCATACAAACCGTCTACTTATTTATACGGCCAGTATATCCCCGTAAGCTATTACCTAATGTTATGTGATCAACAAAGAGGGATTCCGGCACAATTTGGCCGGCGCCGTTCAAAGCGGGGTAATCTGCAGGCCATTACACGGGCATCGGTCGCGCGTTTTATGACGCCGGCCCGTTAATCACGTACGGTTGATTCCACGCAGGTACCGGCCGTGGCTCGCCCAAGATGAATTACTCGGCCGCTCGGTACACGACAGGCGGGCTGCGCTCTACCGCCCGCTATACGTGGGGCACGAGCTCGCTCAAGAACTTGTCTAAACGGGAGTAGGTCGTGTCGTACACTCGCTGCGTGTCACACTTATCTGCGATGGACGAACACGTTCAGTGCTGGGATACAAGCAGCGAGTGTCGTGTAGGGTCGCTCCCTGCAATGCCACTCTGTGAATGCCCGGGGGTACGTACCTACGTCGGACGCTGGACGAGCCCACTCACGAATTTATTACCTGACTCGCCTCGACTGCCAGTGCTAGTACCTGGCCGATTTCACACTGTCCCTTGTTCTATTTAAAGTACTAAAGCGATGTAAACCTAGTTGCTAGCTTTCAGTTTTATTGGATTTTCACGTGAAAGACTTTCAAAAGCGATACAACATGACTAAGCTATTATCGTAGTTTATTGGCGAAACAGGAAAGTTGTCCGTGTATTGAACGTTTTTCAAGCTTTCAGCAACGTTGAAAAAACTGAATACACACACTTTAGCAAAAGTGACACGATACGATATTAGCAAATTAATCAAAACTGGCAAAGGTTTTATTAAAGCTTGGAAATCAACGACCTTGGGTATTTTGTCCATTTTGTGCTATTTTTATTTAGATCAATCTGAATTATTGTAAAAATATGATGTTCATTTCGGTGATTGATAGCCAAAACTTTCTTCTTAAATTAGTATTAAAAAAACTTTCATGACGAAGTGATATAACTGTATCAGAATTGTAAAGATACTCATTACATTCAGTTAGTCTTTTGAAAATACGACCTCAAAGTGCATAGCATAATGACTGTCAACGTGTCCAAATAATCAAAAGTACCAACGAACAACCCAGAAAAGCAATTGACATAATCGCGCGATTCATCGAGTATTTTTGTGTATAGTTTCAAGTTGACGTTTTAAAATAAACCTTTCACTGGCAATATCCATTATCCACTGAAATCAAAGGTCATCAGTGTATTTTCCGCGTAAAGTCCCGCATAGAGCCAGCTTTTATTTCCGACACGTCCGGTGACATAATTTTGCTTTTAAATGAATCAGCGTTTGCGCGTAAACGAGTAAATCTCACGAGCGAATGGACGCAGGTGTAGCGTGGACACCTCTGCCAGCCTCTACTCAGCGATATCACACACGATACATGCCGAATTATGTCAAAAATATATTTTATACACAAGTCAAATTAGTGACACCTCACGGTGCTACGTAACGTTTACATTACTTATAAATCAAAGATTTTTTTAATCGATGAACATTTAAAAACAAAACATTATACAGGTTAGTGTACATGTTATTTCGAGAGGTGTCGAGAGTTTATCATGTCACCTTAAGGGCCTCTGACATGGCTTAACGACTGCCGAACTAGACAAACAGCCGGGACCTACAATTTAACGTGAAACATCCGACCCACGGATCGCCAAAATAAATATGAATGCCACTTTTCGGTCACCCATCCGCCTCAGCTAGCTGAACAAAGGGTTCTACTTTTTTTTGAAGACAGCTTATTAGGTGTCTTCGCGTATTGTGTTGGTTTCCACCGGACCGCAGGGCGCCGGGTCGAGCCCTGCCCTGCCCTTCCTACTAATTAGGAGCGAAACGCTACTAATACAGCGTGCGTGTTTGTGTGTAAATATGTAGTAGGTATTAGCACTATACCTATACAAACATGTTAGTCGTGTTTGACTTTTTGCGATCAAATAACCCGACATGATAATACTACAGACGAAGCGAACGTATTCTCTAATTAAAGATAACTAATATTTATGTCAAATGAGACTACATTATAAATATTTTGACATGATCTTCTTCTTCTTATCGAATGAGAGTGGCTAACTCTGGTGTCGAGAGTTTATTAAGCCTAAGGGCCTCTGACATGGCTTAACGACTGCCGTACTAGCCAAGCAGCTGGGTCCTACAATTTAACGTGTCATCCGAAGGCGCGTGCCACGGAAGCGCCAAAAATGGAATGCCACTTATCGGTCACGCATCCAAGGACTGACTTGACATGATGCTATTATATCATCATAAAAACTTACCTTATTACTTTTTAGTTTTACCACGGAATCCTGTTTTCCCTAGCTATAAAGACTGATTATTCACAAAGTATAATTTACTCAGATTAAAGTTAGAATGGTAGCCAGTTCCATTCGGGTGCCCGTCTTAAGGACCGAGATATCTCTTGGCTGCCATCTTTTAAACGATAAGTGAGCTAATCAAAGTTAATAATCATTAGAGGGAGTCAAAATGGTTTGTCTTCACAGACGAGTACCTGCATCGTAGCCGTCAGATAGCCTTGAAACGTCTTCCTGATAAGTGATATTAGTCCCTGAGGTAATGACGAATAAACAGTGTTTATTTGTTAAACTATACTATCCCACTCCTGGGCAAAGGTCTCCTCCAACTCCCTCCATGCGTCCCGGTCGAAGGCCTCCTCATGCTAGGCACCCAGAAACCGGTCAAGATCCTGACGCCAGCGGGTCTTGGGACTTCCTCTACCACGTCGCCCTTGAGGTAAATAGTGATAATAATTTAAAATTTATAGACCGATCAACATTAAGGTTTTAACGTAGAGTGACGGGCTGACGAGTTTGTATCAACATTAATGTTTATTACTCCAATGATCATGTTCATTTGATCAATGAATAAAATTGTTATGTTTGTGTCGACAAGTAATAATAATATTTAATACCATTATTAGTTCTCTTTTAATATTTTTTTTATAATAAAACACGTTTCAGCAGTTTTTATATTTTTAGTCTGTTTATCTGCATCTCAGTTTATCTGTTTCTCTGTTTGTCAGTGTCTCTGTTTGTCTGTTTATTTAAAAGCTTAAAACGTAAAAACGGCTGAACGAATTATCATGATTTTTGGTATGTAGGTAGTATGAGGTCTTTGAGGAATCATAGGCTACTTTATATCCTGAAATAACGCGAGCGAAGCCGCGGGCGTTCACTAGCAAACTAATAAAGATAACTAATAAGACAGTTTAGACGATAACAAATTTATAAATTAGATTGTAGTTTAAGAAAATTGCGTATTTTCTCTTTAAGAATACAAATATGTACGTTATAACCAAGTTTTCAAGATATTCGTCAAACCCTATGCTTCCTCGCGGTGAGGTAAACTCTTGCAAAGTATGTTTACGGCTCTTATGAGTTGAAGTGATATTTGCACAACATACTATCTTTAAAATAAAATACGCGTTGCTTCATAGCAACATAAAAACTTGTTTAAATAATGAAATTGTTAAAAAAAATACATATATATTAATGCCTGTATTTTTGAATTTTTAGGGTCAATCATCACGCATGGATTTTATTTGTAATGTAAATTGTATACCTTCGAGATGGATTTGATTACATTGTGATAAATTTATTATATATTTTTTAACGATTGGTTCAAAGTGATTAAGTCTCTATTGAATGTTTTATTGCACAAGTCTTTCCATTAGTTACCTTCTCTTAAATAAGGCATATGTTTAAATAATATATATAAATTCAGTACTAAAACGCTGCAAATCTTGTGAAAACCTAAACCTAAATTAGGTCTATTTGATATTAAGTTTCTAACAGATAGACCGGAAGAGAGATTGATATAAGTCCATGTTACTAGCATTGCATTTAAATGAATTTATTTTACCAACTTTTTTGTAGTTAATTCAGGTCAACTACAAAAAAGTTGGTAAAATAAATTCATTTAAATTTAAATAAGTACATTTTACCATACTTTGTTTCAAATGGTTTATCAAACACGCACGAGTTCATTAAAAGATCGATAAACGACTGAATTGTACCCCAAAGGATTTCAGGCGCTTTATTTTGCTTTATCAAGATCTCAAACAAGTTGTAATTTATGAAATTATGTTTGCTTTGAGCGCACACCGCAGTCTTTCTAATTAGTAATTATCATCATTGTATATAATCATCTCTGTGTGGCTTAATTAATTCCTTTGAAATACATCCTCAATGCTATAGCAAAATTAATATTATGTTAAATTCTAAGAATTTAATACACTTAACAATCCACGTGAACTGCGATAATGATGTACCAACCGTTCTATCACGGAATAGTCGGTTTCACTTTACAGACTTACCTATAGCTTAATTACGAGTATACATAAATTTTAGATTTATACATAGTTTCAAAGCGTTCGTAATCACGCCAGTGCTGGTTAAATGTAATTAATATTTTACTTGCTTAAACTTCGCAAAGATATGACTGGTTAAAAGCTAATACCTATACAGAAAAAAACCACTTATTCTCTTGAAATACATTTATTTTCTTATTGCACCGTGTCACTGAGAGCCGTTACTCACCTATAGAAATTTTGCAATCATCGGAAGAATTTTAGATTGTGGCATTTGTGATAATATTGTAGGCCAGATCCTTCCATCTACGACACGTGTCCATCAATATTGTGGTCTTCGAAACTAGTCTATTTCCTCACGATGTTGACTTTTACCAGTTTACTCAACCCGATTGATAAAATATGTAGTCATACCACATGTTTTCATTTTAACATATAGTACTAATGTCACTAGACAGAGTTGTATGTCAGCCACAGTAACATTGAACAAAACATCTTCTATTATAACGCCGACACTTATACTCTAACCATAGTAATATGTCAAACGACCGCAGACAGTAGTATCAACTAGGTAGAACAAACACAAAGGAAGAGTCACTACAACAAACAAAGAAAAGAAAAAACATCACTTGTTACATAATGCAAAATCCCTAAATTGTACCTAAACAGCTAACTCTATTTAAAAGATTCAGAAATACCACACAACAGAAAATAACGTTACCTACATTTCGGTTGATGTTGGCAGGTGGAAATATACTTTTCTAAAGAATATGAAACTGCGAATATCCATCCGACTGTCAAACTATTCGACGCAGGTGCCGGCGCTAGTAATGTAATAATTCTCGGTTAGCAAATTTTCGCTACATTCTGCTCCGAACGAGAGTCGTTTAAATTCTAAGATATACACGTTTAAAAAGGTCGCTACGTCGAGTTCGCAAATGAATGCCCTCAATTCGGATAATATTATTCAAACAAGTAAATCCGACACTATTAAACTACTGAGGATTACTATTAATCACGTCAAGATGTTTACCCTCATCCCGCGTCAGTTCGGTGGGAATTATCTAGGCGAGATAAATAGCGGCGTCGCCTCGCGCCATTCATTCGCCCGACTGCTGCTTCGCTGCAGATACTCTCCTAGCCTTATTTATAAATGAATCAATTTATAATCAGCACAAATTGCACTGATCAACTCGCAAACAGCCACTCCGCTTTCATCGTCTTTAATTGAAACTTCGCCAACTCCCAGCCTACTTTACAGCTGTTCTTAAAGATGTCAATTTGCAACAGTTGAACAAAGTTGAATTACCTAGGGTATAAAAAGCCCATAAATCTTCCCAATCTATACTTTTCTCGTTTATTTGCGATAGGATTTGGGACTTTTTAAGATTCAGGGTTAGATTACTTAAAACGAAATCGGTTTTAAATGTTGCGAAAGATTGTTATTTATAAAGTTGCAAATAGCGATTTGGGCACGATGGTGGTTGGGCGCGTCGCTTGTTTCGTTTTCACATTTCTGTAGTTGGGTTTCGCAACAACAATCGACGTTGAAAGTTAGCAGCGAATTTAAATTTAAAACAAAAATAGCGCTGGAATTATTTTCCGTGCGAAATGTGCAGCGTTTCTACCTCAACCAGATATTGCAGATCCAAGCTGTTCCTGACGTGTATTGTGCTGTGGCGAACTCTGTAAATTGCTTTTCGTGACGATAAATATTTTAATCTGATTGGTGGCCTATAACCAATTAATTGTGGATTTGATTTCATCCGGAGCAATATCCGTTTGTGGCAAAACTACACTTGCGTGTTACATTCGTGAATGTGACACGTGAGGTTTTGTCAGTCCGTTTGAAAAATATACTCTCGGATTGTACGTTTGAGCTAAAAGAATAATTAAATTATTGCAGCTTTATTTTCTAACAATCATGTGCGTGCATTAATTAACTCATACATATAATGATCTTATCGTCGAATTAATAAAATTCTCGTATATATCGTATCTTTGATTTTGTCGAATTAATAAAATTATTAACAGCAAATTTATTTGAATCGGCACCAAGAAAGGAACTGATTTTATGAGACATTTATAATCTAAAACGTTCAAAGCCGCCATTTTTTGTTCGCGGACTGAATTGCAAGGCTACCATGAATTTAAATAAGACTTTCCTTTACGATTTTGTATTCATACTGAATGACTCTCCGTGGTTAAGAATTGATTTATGCTATTACGCTTATAAATGGGGTGCTCTTTTCAAATAAGAACGTTATGATTTTATCGAAGTTTCCTCTAAGAATTTTAATAGGTATTCGAAGTTTGCAACTAGATCGTTTCATAAATGTTTCATAGGTAAGACTTGCGCTTGATGTAGTTATTCCATGAAATGCGTACCTACTCTAGTTGCTTGAAACTATAGACTAGGTCTGGTTCGAAGAAGTTAGAAGTTCAAGTTAAATGTTAAGTTACTCTTAAACTTTTTCCATACTTACGAATATGTAGTCTTAACATGTAACTCCAAGCTAGACCGTAATGTTTGCTTACCATCAGGCGAATTACGGTCAAGTGCAAACCCATTCCTTGTTAAAAAAAAACTTTAGTGGAGATATCAGAATCTTTATTTTTGAAGGATATCTGACAAATTCACTCCAAAGAGTTATTCCGGGATTCATGCATTAACAATGTAGTAGTATGAAGTTAAGCTTCGTTTACACTGGAACTTTGTAGTTTGTATTGCAGTGTCGAGTTCAACAATGAAGCACAGTGCCACTAGAATCGAATGACATTAATACTACCACTCCGGCATGACGCAACTTCGACATACGATACACGTGTAGGTTTGTAGAAGTAGGACACTTTGTGGAACATCTGTTCATATGTCAGGACTTTGCAATGATCTTCTACATATCTATACATATAATTAAGTTGAAGAGGGTTAAAAATCTATACATATAAAATACTAGCTAGTGCCCGCGACTTCGTCCGCGTGGAATAGTTATTACCATAAAAACGGTTCTAGTGAGTTAACCTTAACAGTTAGACATATGTTGTTGAAGACATTTTGTTAGATTATTTTAAGAGAAATAATTCTTTCATACATATTCTTGTGATATTTTGAACTGTTTTCGCAGCGCACGCAACGGACGCCCTCAAAGATGAATAATTTTCCCCGTTTTTTTTTCACATTTTCCATTATTTCTTCGCTCCTGTTAGTTGCAGCGTAATGTTTTATAGCTTAAAGCATTTTTCGATAAATGATCTATTAAACACAAAAATAATTTTTCAATTTGCACCAATAGTTCCTGAGATTAAAGCGTTCAATCAAACAAACATACTCTTCAGCTTTATAATATTAGTATAGATAAAAACGGTTCTAGTGAGTTAACCTTAAAAGATAGACATATATTGTTGAAGACCATTTGTTAGATTATTTTAAGAGAAATAATTCTTTTATACATATTTTTGTGATATCTTTAACCGTTTTCGCAGCGCATGTAACGGAAGCTCTCAAAGATGAACAATTTTCCCCGTTTTTTCCACATTTTCCATTATTTCTTCGCTCCTATTAGTTGCAGCGTAATGTTATATAGCCTAAAGCCTTCCTCGATAAATGGTCTATTAAACACAAAAATATTTTTTCAATTCGCACCAGTAGTTCCTGAGATTAGCGCGTTCAAACAAACAAACAAACTCTTCAGCTTTATAATATTAGTATAGATTACAAAAATGTTTGGGTATACTCTAAATCGATAATAAAATACGTTTCAGCAGTTTTAATATTTTTTGTCTATTTCTCTGTTTATTTAAACGCTCATCACGCAAAAACAGCTGAACGGATCATCATGAGTTTTGGTATGTAGGTAGTATAAAGGCTTAAGAGTGTCATATGCTACTTTTTATCCCAAAATAATACGAGCGAAAAGCTGCGGGCGTCACCTAGTAGATAATAAAAACGTTTCAGCAGCTCTTATCATTTTTGTCTGTTTATCTATTCCTCTGTTTATTTAAACGCTCACCATGCAAAAACGGCTAAACAGATCACCATACTTATTGTTATGTAGGTAGTATTAGGTCTTAGAAGTGTCATATGCTACTTTTTATCCTGAAATAATACGAGAGAAACCGCGGGCATCCACTGGTATAGATATAAGGACGTAGTCCCATGTCGCAGAGTCGATCTACAAAAACTTCGGACTCTAGTTTGTGGCGCTCCGACCAAGTAAGTAAATGTGGAGCCAGGGCTGAGTTTAGCAACTCCAACTACAAACTTACCCTATAAACGCCTAGTTAAAACAAACCGATAGATTACATAATTTGCTGGATTTGTTAATTGATTTTATTTTCATTTATTTTATTAAGTTTGGCACAGTCACAGACAGAAAGTTATAATCATGTCTTATACTAATCATGATTATTAAAATTAAAATGATAATTTTAAAACAATAACATTAAATTTAGAGTCCAATTACGACTTAACACAGATTTGATATAAAATTATAAATATATTTATAATTTATGTGTGTAATTTTAAAAATTAGAAAAAATGCTTTGTTGCCTGATGTACCGTGATTGGTTTGTCTATAAATGATGGACGCCAGGTTTACTGTTTAGTATAAAGAATCTCATCTAACTTCATTATTTCCAAATCACATCACGCATTAATAATTACGAAGGAGAAAATATGTGAGTTCTTATGAGTATGTTGGTCTTTTCATGCTCAAACATCTTAGCCAGCATTGACGTTTGACATGAACAGCTTATATTTTGTTACTGTAATCTTTGATTACTTTACTGTCGGTAATTTTTTTTATGATTTTAATGACTTGTATTTTAAAGTTAAGTGTGGATTGGCATTCATTTAACGGTGAAGGAAAGCATTGTGAAGAAACCGACATGTGTCTTTCGTGGAAGGACCTGGGCGTCCACCACGATGTATCTGCCCAAGAGAACTCCCCTAACGAATTAATTCTGCGGGGGAGTCATGACCCTTAGTTATGAGGAAATATGAGTGAAGGGAGAGAGATAGTGTGAGAGAGGGAACATTTTTTTAACTAAAACAGGTTTGCATGTCACCATAGTTTGCCTTTAGTATACATTGCGGGGTATCGCTAGTTTTTTTATAGTAATTAGTTTGTTTTTTAAGGAGTCTCAAAGCAACTGTATCGTTGAGTTCCAAGACGCTGTTCATTTAAAGAGTTGCTCAGCCTGAAGTTTCTCAGCGAGCGAAGCGCGACGTAACGTTTTAACTTCGAGTGCCGCTCAGTAGTGTTTGTTTTGGGAAAAATATCTCTGAACACTTATTTTACCGCTTTACACCTGTTTGTAATACGTTTTAAACACCGCTAGTCGTTTTGTGGGTGATTTTTTATAGTTCTAGTTTTATAAGAGTAGGTTTTCGATTAGAAGGTTTTTTTAAAGATCTTACTAGTAATGGAACTATCATTATCTCATTTTAGTAATTTTATGAATATAGTGTATAGGTAGGAAGTTTGTACGTACATGATATCAATTATTTCTTTTTTATATCGCGCTCAAACGACCGGCAAGAGAATTAAAATAAAATTTAGCGTAGAGAAAGATTAGACTAGAAACTCTATACTTTACCATGTCATACATTTAATGGTAGTTTTTTTTGTCCGTAATTAGCTGAGCTTTAATACAATTTAGTTCCAAAATCTCACATCTGTTCAGATTGCACCTACAGCACTTGTTGGCTTCTATCTCACTGAACACTGTCAAAGTTATAGTCCAACTAACTTTACGTTCAAAGTTCTCTATTAAGTATTAAGATAATCTACTCAGAGTTAACGTGTTGTGTTTATCGACTGTAGACATTGTTTTAGTAATATTGAACGAAAGTTAATGTTCCTAATGTATCGAATAGGAACAGAATAAACAATGGAGCAATTTCACAAATTACATTGTGAAATTGCTCCATTGCGGGTTGAGCTATGTGTTGTCACATCTTTAATTAACTAGTTTTATGACCAATGTTATTATGTCACCTCCTTCGGCCCGCGATTCAGATAGGCACAGACTTCGGAGATTCGAGATTTAATTTGTTGAGAGTAATTGTTGGCAGTAGCTGCATCCCACGCCAAGGACAAGAAAATACAAAGGTTTTTTTTATTTTCCTTGGAAAGCCTTCTTGACGAGGGTCGCTCGGTATTATTCGGCATTGAAATGAAATGAGGGATAAAAACTAAATTAAATGCTAATTGCGAGATTCAACAGGGCCGGAGGGATCTGAAAGTGTCGTTCAGTTACGCAACGATATTGAGCAATAAGGTGTAATGATGCGCGGGATAAATCCAATTATTCCGAACCAATTTATTAGTCATCCGCCTTAATCAGAACGCACGGCGCTAGTTGATTAAACCCGGCAGACACGCCATATTATTTGTGTGTCCCTGATTTCGGCACGGGGAACAATAAATACCTAATTTAGTCACCTAATAAAATAAATACGAATGCAACCGGAGCAAATACGACGCTGAACCTTTTCCGTTCGCGTAATAACGGGTAGCTGAGAGGAGTTTTTCTCGTTTATTGGGTCGTTAGGATATAATTTCATCTCGTGTTTATGATCCCATAAAAACTTTGCAGCGCTGGTACAACCACTGTCAATTACTAGACTGACCTACTTGATGGCCGGATGCATCGGCCTATTATTTTATATTTTTATGCTTTATTTCTGCGGCTGTTGTTTTTCAATTACTCGTTTATATTTTAATGCTCGTGCGGGTTTTCAGCACAGCTGTTCTAGTTTTTATTGCTTTGCAAACACGTCCAATTGTTCAAAAAGCAGGACAATATTCTAGAATTCATATATTTTAACACCTTAGTGTCCTTTTCTACAACTCAGATAAACAGATAAACATTTTATTGATAATTTGATGAATTATAAGTCAATTAAAGGAAAAAAATACAATAAAATTTCTATGAAATAATCATAATCTAAAATAATCATATTACAAAATGAATAGGCAATTGCATTTATTATAAAAATTTCGCAATTAACATTCGTCTATTACTATTGGAATAGCATTATTTTTCACTTTGAAAAATTCGTCTACACTATAGAAAGTCTTTTGAACGAGCCAGGTTTTAAGTCTATTTTTAAACACATTATCGCTGACAGAGTTCACAATGTCTTGTGGTAAACAATTATACACTTCCGGCCCCATAGTATGTGCCAACCTATTCGACTTGAGCAGTCTCGTCGGCACCAGCGAGAGCGTGCCATCTCTGCGGAGGTTCATGTCCAACGTTCGGTTATCTCCACGCTTCTCTAGTGCCTCTAGATTTCGTCTCGCATACATCGGAGGTTCAATGATGACAGTAAAACCAAAAAAAAAACTGCTAACCAAGCGTAAGGATAAGTATCTCAACAATATTTTTCCTAGTGCTTGGTCTAAAATTCAAAATTCATTTATTCATAATTTTTGTACATCATTCTTAGATACTAACCCTACAAACTGGGTGAGGGTACACCCGTGCCATGTCGGTTAGTCCCTTCCTGTGTCTTAATTTTAGTACAGTAACAATATATATTAGTGAATGATAAAGAAAATAAATTATTGAATATTAAAACTTTTTGAAAAGGCTACTATAGCAATTAAAAATGGTCTTAATGATAAGCTCTTTATGATTATTTCCATTGGACATAATTAGTCAAATACTTAGATTTAGATTAGTCTTAGATTTATATACATTTGAATACACTTGAAATTGTTTAGGTGTTGTGAAATATCATATTAGTCTTTCTACTTTTGCCATTATTTTCATTTGAGAACAATTGCAAGAAATGCAATGACTTACCACCTCCTATTAGTCTTCAAAGACAAAATCGAGAAAGTAATTACATATTGAAGGGTTGATGCATGACGTGGCCCGCGCGAAGTGACACCGAGCCATAATTCCCGCGGCGGCGCACAATCAATCCTCTGTCGATGTATGACTAATGATAGCCACAACTAAATTAGGACAATATTTTTGGCAAGCCATGTGTGGTCTTTGTCTATACCTTGATGTGAGTCTTGTGTAATTATATTATTATATTATTTGTCTAGATTATTAAGCGACCTATTGTAGGTCCCGGCTGTTTACCTAGTGCGTAGTTACGCAGTCGTTAAGCCATGTCAGAGGCCCTTAGGGTGGCTAGATAAACTCTCGGCACCAGAGTTGGCCACTCTCATTCGATAAGAAGAAGAAGCGTCAGATTACGCTTATATTGTACAAAGCTGCATACTTGGGTAGTTGTGTTTGTTAAAGATGGATTGTTGAATTTTATCGTCAAACTTGATTTTACTGAAATCACCAAGATATGACAATATTTTCTTATTATGTACTTACCAAATTTTTAGGAAGATACGTAACTTTTACATAATATGACGTTTGGATTGGCAGCTACTATAATTCATCGTTGAGGTACTACTTAAACTACATTAACACAAGTATGTATAATGAATGTAGAAGCAAAGGAAATTGATCAGTCTCATTAATCAAATCGCTTTTATGTCTATCTTATTTACTTAGTAGTATTATTTATCTATAAAGAATTTCTTTTCGAAGTTCTTCGTTACTAAGAAACATAACATTTGTTTATGCATAAAGCCAATTACATTCCGCCAGCATAATGCGTGTCGTAGCGAGCATCAAGTGACATCATTCTAGCCTATAGCCAATCACCGATGGCGAAGGCATGATTGATCACCTAATACTGGCTCTCATTACACTGCCTTCCCGTCACGACTTGCTATTACGTTATGAAAGCCTTTGGAAAGTGTTTGGAAAACAAGGCACAGGTTGGTTACAATAAAATATCAATGATTGAAAATAAAATGGTTTAAAAACTCTCGAAACTAGAGTTTGCTACTCTTATACTTTTTTTTTAACAATGAATGAAGTTTGCACTTGTCTGTAATTCGCCTGATGGTAAGCAATCATTACGATCTAGGATGGGGCGTGCTTACCCAGTAAGAACCAATTCACTCTCGCTTTCAAGATCGCAAGATTACGAAGTTACTTACTTAGCGATAAATTTTCGATAAATAGTTTATTTTTTTATCTAAATCCTGTCCATCTAAAGGTTGCCTGGAGGAAATCGCTTAAGGCGATAATGCATAGATAATGCCCAATGCATATTAAATTAGTTTCAGTTTCTTTAACTTTTTATTATTGTTTGGTGTGCATTAAAGATATCATATAATCTATCTATCAATTTCTTTTATCGAAATTTGATTCATAAGAAAGTCACATAAAAGGTTAGTCAGTGAGCGGCAAAACTTTTAACAAATACCAATTTAAAAGTTGCGAGCACTTTTCGATATTATAACAAGTTTTTATGTAACTTACTTCAATACATTCTAAAGGTAGGTATATCAATATTTTTACTTCAGAAAATCGTATCAAATGTGCGTAAAAAAATAATAGTCGTAAAGCATCAGTTAGCAAATTGAAATCGGCAAATCTCCGCCAATTGGTGCGGCAATTCCGCTGCTAGTTTAAGGCCATTTCGCCGCAAATATCTGTTGATCGGAACAGGGTTAAATGTATTACCCAATCGCCTCTAAATTGCGGGATCGGAAGCTTACTCCTACTTTGCCGCTTTGACAACCTGTCGACTGCATGGCTCCGGCGATAGATTGAAGTGATTTTAATTGCTTATTTGTTAAAGCTAATAGCGTTTCAATTCGAGGAATCAGATAACCTTGGCTATATTAAACCGACTCAATGATTACTTCCTTATCGCAAGTGTGTTAGTGTAACTGCTAGAAGCAGTTCAAACAAAACAAATTGGCAGCAATCAGCGTATCTAATTAAAGCGAACTATTAATAGGTCATATGTTAATTGGAATATCACATTCGAGCACAAACTACAACCAAAACGAAAAACAAAAAATGATCTATAAACAACACACAGGCAGATTTGAATGTTTCATACGAAAACTTTGCCGATTTCAGCACAAAGTGGTAAAGTCCACACTTATGCATAAAAAATATCCATTGATCGTGATTCCGGTATCGAATGCGGGCGGAATTTTGAAATAGGAAATTCCGTTAGGCAAAACAGAGGTTGCTCGATTCGTATAAATTAATTTCGTTTTGACCCGTGTATTAATATTCAGAGCGCTCGCGAAGTTAGCTTCTAACTGCGGATGGAAACACTCCAACTTAATAATTTCACCGGCGCTTCTTTACTACGAATAGTTAGCTTACTTAGAGTACTGTTAAGTTATTCATGACATAGACTATCGCAAAGCTTCGGACTAATCCTGATATAATTAACATATCGTCTGCCATTTCACTATACATTATGTAAGTGTGTCGCAGGATTCATCCGACTTAACCTATATACATACGTAATATATGTATACATAGGAACATGTATTGAATAGAAATTTGTAAGTCAAATGTCAATCAAAGCAGGTGTGCTGCGTATATTTTAGGTTAAAGTATTGAGGTGGAACTTTTCTTGCATATCTAAAAATACGAAACGAACATCTGAATCCTTGAATCTTTGCATTTGATTTATTGGCAAAGTTTTGTACAGGAAAGTATATTTTATCAAGTAAGTAATATAAACAAAATTCATGGCACTCGCGTTCACTTAAATGTTTAAATAACTTTTAATAGCTCGACATTTACGATATTACGAGATATGGGTCACTTGCTATTTTTATTAGTTAACCTATCAGAAAACATGAAACGCGTTGGTTCTTATTACGTTAGTAGTGATAATTTCTGCTCAAATCCACATATATTTTTGGTATTTTGATAGTTTAGAGTCCTAAAAGTGGCTTATGGTACTTTTTATTCAAAAACAAAGCTAGCAAACTAGCAGGTTACAACTAAAAACATAATAAGCAAAACCATAGCGCAGGCTTAGATAATAAACTAATTCTTTAAAACATATGTATGTATTTAGTTCATTTATTAGTTCCGGGACCTGGCCAAGCGTTTGGTGGAAGTGACAGGTCTCCAGAATGCTGGCTGCTAATTTAAAAGGTGAGCATTGCTATACAACGCGGAAATGCCGCCAGCATTTTGGGGACCTTTCCTTCTACTACAGGCATTTTAGATTAAGTATTTTAGTTTTAGAAGTAGTTTCAGTTTTTATTTTATTGTTAGTATTTGGTTTTTAAATTAGTTTTTAACAAAATTTTAGTTTAATTACGTTCATTGAAATAAATAAAAACCCTTATAAACTAATACATCTCTACACAATAATATTAACTCTAATATTATTAGAGGTATGACTACTAAAACTCGCTACTAATTGCCAACACTCCAGCATTAGTCCGCGAGTACGAGACAGCTCATACAATTCGCTCTTTGTTTGTCGCAAGCTTTGCCGAATATTACGAGGGATTACACACATGTCCTTATGTACGCGGACAATGGACATTGTAGTGCTAATCCGTGGGTACGTGTTCATGTATGATTAGTAAGCATTAGACACGAATGTAGTTTAGCTGTCGGGTTCAACAGGTGCATAATGATGCGGAAGAGTTAGGTAAAGTATTTAGAGCTTTAGTAAGCGGTTTGTTTGGGTATGAAATGTAGAAAGAGATTGTTTTTGATGTTGAATGAGTAGTGCTCTGTGAATGAAGTCAGTGTTATGTAATAAGTTTTTTATAAGAGTGGTTTATCAGATAATGATATAGTGCCTAATTAAAACTTATTTACTGGCAAAATGAAAGTCATGCGACTTTATTATTTTCGTGATTTTATAACGAATATGGTCTGAATTTGTTCTGCAGCGGAAATATGACTCTCCATGAAGAGGACATGACTGTTATATACCATAGCCTAAGGGAAAATATATGTGAAATTAATTATCGACAGATTAAGCATAGCAAGGGTTCGAGTCCATTACCAAAGTTGATAATGGAGTTTAGTAAGTAGGGTAGGTAATAATCAATAAACCAATCAGTTACACTTAAGTTTTAACATAATCATTAGCCTAATGTGTTGGCATAAATTACAGGTTCTTGTGAATGTAAGCACATAGGTATGCTTTAACGTTTATATTTACGGCTAGCAGAAAACTACCAAATACCACGCCATAGCACTATTGAATACATTCCTACATTTACATAGGATGAGAATTTACGTTCAAAACTCTTGAAGCCAAAACGAGAAAGAAACATGCACTTCGGAAAATGGACAGGTTACTTCAGTGCAAAAATAGCGCTCTTTGAAAAAGAGGGTCCATTTGGCGAGCAGCAGGTGTCCTTTGCAATCCCATCGTCAGCGGATTAGTCCATTGTACGATATAAATCTCCGACGCGGATCGCCGCTTACCCAGTTCTTTCAGTACCAGCTTAATGTCTATTTGTGGCCCTTATAGTAATCAGTCTAAACAAGCGAGACCTCTCCCGAGATTGCTCGTTTACGTCAACTCAGTCGCGCCTTGATTATGTTATTGGGTGTAATTTGTAACATTATTACGTTAGTGTTGGCAGATGTCTTTAGTGAATTATGTTCATCCGACAGGACACAGCTGGGGGCGTCGCCGCGTAATCCTGAACGCGGCGAGACTCACACACGCCGACAAAGGAGATGTGAATAATGTCGTCCCGCAGTGCTCGGTCTCAGGTACGCGCACAGAGCTTTGAAGTCCATGCTTGTCGCCCTGTGACTAGAGGCGAATTCTTTCTTTATTCGATACAAAACAGGTGTCACCATTTACTAAAACTAACACACTTTCGGCACGCACACTACGACGCACGAGATGTTCATGTACACAGTACGCTTCAACTTCATCGGCTGTGCAATGTCGATATTTTTTATCGATTATTTACACATTTACTTCGAAGATGGAAATATATGTCTTTAGTATAACTATATTATTTAAGTACAAATTATAGTTAACTAGCTATGGCCCGCGGTGTTATCCGTTGTAAAAACTTTTTTATCCCGTGGGATAAAAACTATCCTATGTCCTTACCGGGGACTGAAACTATCTCTATAGCAAATTTATTTTTATGTATTTTATTTAATTATCAAATCATCTTCAAAATGACTGGAGCATATTCTGGCATTTTTATGAGGAAACCAGTTGTATCTACCGGTCGCCAATATCCATTTATTTTTTAACACTGGATTTTTTGGAAATCTGTAAATTAAGTAGGTATGTGTTAAATAAAAACCGTAATCCAGAAACATTTCCATACAAATCCAGAAACATCATATACATTATATCGATTATCGATAATTTGCTAGGTTCCATTTACACATCACTTTGCTATCGAGAAGTAGCGTCGTCAAGACAACGAATGTGTTAATGCCATTCAAAATGTCAAAAGTTTTATTTATTAAAATTACGAAATTTTACTACTTACCGATGGTATTTCACGCCGGTAACACTGGAACTTGTTCTTACAATTTTTAACTTGACACCAGGACATATTTAATAGTTTATCATGCTGTAAAACCGAGTAAAACGACCGAAAACTCTCTCTCGCTCGGACTATGTTTGACAACAGACTGACAAGCGCTGTCGTAGGTTAGGTTGGCATGTTTACTGGACCAAACGAGAACCACGTATTATTAGTCATTTCGCTTCTATGGGGGGGCGCGCGCGGGGGCGATGTGGCCCGATCGTTGTTCTGTGGGTACGCGTCATATCATTTGTTTCATTAAAAACTCCCACGCAATTATACGTTCCGCGTTATACCTTTTCGAATTCAGATTTGTCAACCCTATAATGACGAAGTTATCGCGAGCGGCGTAAGTGGATAATGAAGTTACGCCTAACTTTCTCGAGATGACAATGTGATTTGGAGTCTTTAATAATTATTCCCGGAAGGAGGAAAACACGTTCTGCGATATTACGTATGTATAGGTATCGTATTCGTTAGTCGATAACGAGGATACTCGGGACTTGCAAATTGTAGGAGATTGTAACAAGAAGACACTGAACTTGGAGAATATTACATTTTATTTTGAGTGTGATGACTTTGCTCCGGTACGAATTCTATCAAGGTACATCATAAAAATACCTTTAAACGGCAGCCAAAACATGCGAGCCTCCTTTCATTTTCATTCAACGAGGTTTCATTTTCTTTTATTTTACTGAATAGGTATTAAGGGCTTATTTGGGTTCAGTTAAGGGCAGAGTATCCTCTGCTTGTTACTTTATTACATCGATAATGTGTCACACGTGAAATACGGGTCTTTAAATCACGCTTAATGGTGAATACGCATATTCTAGCCTCAAATTTATGGGATGATAGTAGAATATATATCAAAAATTCATGGTTCAGTAATGGAGTCTTTCTATAGGGGGAAGTTATAGTGCTCCGAGTATGATAAGTTTAGAACCAAGCCGGTTACTCAAAGTGCGCAGCCTTATTAAATGTTCATGTACATGGTAGTATCGGGAGTTGGCAAGCTCGCTCTCCGGCAGCTCCCCGAGCAATGCACCGGAGGATCAGCCGCTGAGTCCCGCACAGGTAGCTATTGTACAGATAACGCTCGCATCTCACGCTCTCACCTACATAATGTAGCGACTACGATATTAAGTAACCATCTCCAGAAGAAAACACCAAGGAAATAGCAATTTTCCCGGCTGGTAATTCGTTTCTAGCACGCCATTTTTCCATTATCCAATATCAATATTGTTTCGTCTTCATCGCTCAGAAATGGAACTCTGAGACTACACTAATGATAGCATCGCATGACTTAAAGGGAAGTAGGAGCAGGTAGCCAGCCATCCTCGGCCGAGAACAGCTCGTGTGGAGCTCGTGCGCTACATGTTCTGACGAGGTAATGACTCGCCATCCATTGTTAGGCAACCCTTTATAAATAACAGGATCCATTATGCGAACAACGACAATATGATTTCGTAATACACTTAGAGTGCTGCGAAGTCTACGAGCGGCACGGCGAGGCTGCGAAGACGTGAATAGGGGAGAGGCATAAACAAAGTAAAGCTTTATCATGTAAGGCCGCAGCGAGTACCAAGATTAATGTTCGCCTAATGAATCAGCTCCCGTGACAAATCAGTACCAACACAGCGCGGTAAAGCCGAGTGCATGTTGACGAGAGCAGACAGCGTGCTTATTTAATTAATTGTTGCGAGACCTACAAATTAACTCGGCTGCTCAGTTTGGGGAACATGTATTTTTGAAAATATGTTATTACGAGTATGTGCTTATGTAACGTTGTTGGTCCTTTTAGCTGTGTTATTATTTTTTTCGGTTAGTTTCGTAATCTTCCTCGGTAGAATAGTCGTATCTTTTTCAGAATGACGACGGTTATCGGATCTTCGCTTCATAGCACTAACAGAATACAATTTACAAAAGTATAAAAATGTACGCCCTAAAAACTATACATAAACATACAGACACATAAATACATAATATGTAGTATTTATAGCAAAAACATATACAAAATTCTGGTCATTTAAAAATGTACGATTTACATTTTTATAACTACTTAATACCTGCTTCTATATTCATCACACTGAATCTACTCAGCGTCTACGCTTTTACGCAGAACATAACCTGCGTCGTATCTTTTTGCAAACACTGAGAATAGTTAGTTACAGTGTCGCAAACAACAGGCAAACTATGTAAACAAGCCGTTATGGGAGCAAAGGAGCGATGTGTCTTTACGTTCTAAGTACGTACATACCTACGCATGATGCTTCCAACATGTCGGAATTTATACCTAAGTATAAAGCTTTGAGCTTATATATGGCCGGGTATTTAAGTATTTAACTAGATCTCGAGTCTGGCTAAATTTACATTGTAACTGTTTGTATATAAGTAGTTACCTCAAAATGTTATTTCTCAGTATTTTTTGCGTAAGTCGAAGTTATTAACAGAAACAAAACAGCATAACTAATGAGCTACATTACACGCCCTAAAATTACAAGCGACAAAAGGTACTAAGAAACCTTTTCAGCTTTAAGCCTAATGATATCGTTTAACTAAGTAGCACAAAACATTTTGTCCATAATTCATAGCTGTGGTCTAGAATCACCGCAGGCTCCGCTTCAAAAACATTTGTAGCGAACTACAGAACTTTTTACTTCAGCAACTTGGTATGTACCTTAGTAGCTACTTCATAAATTGTTTCTGTTTCTGTTTTTTATTTAGCGAACAAGTATTGTAGACTTGCAAACCTTTTTACAACATTCTGCTGGTGTATAAGTTTTATAAATCTAGAGAAACACATCAAACACACAGATGAAATTTTAAGTCTGTTAATTGATTTAGATTTAACTCATACTATTTTTCATTATCATTTGAAATCGGCAACTTCATAGGTACATATAATCTTAATTAATCCTACCCCTAGGGTCCTAGGGACCCTGCTAATTCACACCAAAAAATGTGACGATTCGTAGCTGAGGCATGAAGATGAAACAAAGTCTTTTTTTGTAGTGATGTAATACATATATATAGAGTTATAGTATTCGGAGTTCGGTGATAACACAATATAGGTACCGATATTTAGTATAGGTACTAAAACATATCTCAAATAGAACAAACATCGAACTGTCAGCTCGAACCGCGCGAGTACGTACTAAAATGTCGAAATCTCAATACCGTCGATCTGAGTAGTTAACAGGCACATCGATTGCACTTCGCTACAAGTTGTTATTACCCATACAGTCGGTCAGATAGCAGTACTTGCGGAGATTGGCGAGCCCCTGCTCTTGACAGGCTATCACGGCTGGCTGTTGTGTAATATTATGTTGCAACATGCTAGCAAAGCACCTAATAGTTCGCAACATTGCGAGCGTTACACCGGACGCCATATTTAAACGGAATGTCGGATTTTGACTCGTTGAGTTTTTTGTTAGTAGAAATGAGAAGGATCCGTTGTTTGATGCTTTATTTAGTTTTGGCATTGTTTTGGAGAGAAATATTACCGGTAAAGCTTTCTGCTTTCTGTTCTTGACACTTCGGGTTTGTGTTTTAGCCAAGGAATTATATCCCTCCCTTTTCGTTCTAACTGTGTTTTGCAAGTCACTGATTGCAAAAGAAAAATAATTTTGTGACTAACAATTTGAGATCAATTTTAATTATTTTGACGGGGTAGATAAGCTATGTCTCTTGCCACAAAACATAATATTTTATTATATTAACAATGTTTTTAAAGATACGAACACATCTTTAGGTAGTAATGAAAATATGATTTGTTCGCCTCCTTAAATTGATTACACATGTATTCGTATTTAGGTATTACGTATTTTTTTCTTCTAAAACAAAGTCATTTTCTCATGTTATGTTATTGATTATTTGTATTTGCTATTTAATAGTTGATGTTTTGGTACAAAAAACATACGACATTGCAATTTTTTCTCGTATGTCTCGTCTACTGGTATGTATTTGGTATTTATCGACAGAATTGGCGAACAGCTAGTTTTGAATGTGTGAATGTGTAATTTATAGTTTGAGCTAAGTCCGAATGAATTAACGGCATGGTTGCGCTTTGAACTGACTCCGGAAATAGCAGCTGCTTTACAGTTTGTTTTGGATATAAAGCAAGAAGCTATTTAACGAGTTTCAAAGCTAGTTTGTAAAAGTTTAACTAGCTGAAGTTTTTTGCTTTGGAACGACGTTGAATGACAATGAATTACATGAGAATAGATGTAGATATATAAAAACAGAAAACTATGTGAAAGTTCCTATTAAATCAGCACATTTAAACGGTGTAATAACGTAAAAGCGCGGCCATTTTTTAACCAAAAGTTATTAAGGGCGATAAATATTCCAACGAATATGAAATCCGGTATGACGTGGTAAGTCTCAAATAAAGGCGAAAGCCGTAATACATTCACAGCTATGTATTGTATGATAATAAACTTTATTGTTTCGTCTCTTTTATGTTTAAATACATTTTTCGAAGTATCTATGTAAATACAGGTTTATTGAGTTGGTATATTTTATTTAACGGATACTTTACAAACTGTCCGAATATAACACAAGTAAAATATTCAGCCAAAATGATCCAATTTCACGTTAATATTGCATATTTTGATATTGTTGGATATATTGGAAATGTTATTTCATCAGGTTGGATGTGGCATCAAATAACTTTAATGTTGGCTTCAACTAGCTAACAAGAATGGGAGTGGTTGGATCTATATTTGTATCAGATAGGAACTAGCACGTTAATACTGCAAGGCACGAAACAGCCTACATTACTGCGCTGCCTAAACGGCATTACATTTATAGTCAGTTGAACTCGGGCTTTATGACAGCCTCTTGCAACTAAAATCGAATAATGTTCCTAGTTTCTTGAAGCATAAATAATAATGAATCTACTTAATTTAAAATACAGCAATTTCCATAAGAAAAACTTTTTAGAATTGTTTTTTTTTTCTAATGTATATAGGACCTATTTACTCTCAAATTGGGAGTAAATAGGTTTCTTCTAGGCAAGCATGCTACATCTTAGACTACAGTGGTGCTTAACATCAGCCATGCTGTAGTCAAACGTAAGTCTAGATATTCCTTGTTAAAAAAATATACACATTTATTTTTGTAATAAACTAAGTTGTTGTTAAATTTAGGTAATTCAAAAGCCAGATAAAACATCATTAGCACAACGAAATCAGTGAAATGATAACTTCAAAGCGTATTAAGCGGTGCGTGGGTTGGAATTAGGATATTTCTGTTATGACAAGCTGCTAATAATTCAAAGGTTTAGATCAGAAATTGTAGGCACTTTTTTACTGAAGAAACTTGAGTGTTTAGTTGAACCAAAATAACGATATTTATCTACACTAATGTTGTAACATTCTACTTATGTTTCCAATACTTGACTTATAATTACTACTGTTATAGCGCACACAACAAAACACTCAATTTAAGCAATTTCACATGATGGTATAATATCCACATCGATATCGTAATATCTCATTATAACATCAATAAAACGCGACCAACCTGATTGCAGGGCCAATCAGGTTGGTCGCGTTCTATTGATGCGCGCAGCTGCGCTCTCATTGGTCAGATTTTAATGGCGGCAAAATCACTGTGACAATACACGTACGATAAACTATTGTCAGCTTTTACTCTTGTTGTTTGATTAATTGCATTAGTGAAGATAAAGTAGTGTATGCAACTGCATATAACACGGGTATTAAAACACTCGTTACGTAAAGTCACACTCGTGTTTTGATACCCTTCATTATATGACAGTTGCATAAACTACTATTATTACACTGTTATTAAAAGAACTAAGAAATGATTTACAGTTTAAAACTGCGCCCGGAGGTTCTAGGCCTCGAAACTACTGTTATGCTATTCTTCTTTTTATCGAATGAGAGTGACCAAATCTAGTGTCGAGAGTTTATCAAACCATATGTTATGCTATGATAACAAAACATATACACACCCGTATGCACTAAATCTCCCCTTTATAATACTGGTGGCAACTGAAAACCAATAAGAATAAAACTAAACACGTTTTCTTTCACATCACTTTTAGAAAAATATACAACAAGATTTAATTCTACGAGTGTCATCAGTTGTTAATTAACATTGTCATTTGAAAACTCTGGGTTTGGCTACTATCATAAAAAGTAGAAGAACTTAGGAAATCGAAAACAAACACCACTAGATACGTCGAGAGGTACGTACATACATATGTGCGAGTATATAAGTTCTAGTATTATTTATTTATTGTGTGGTAGAGGTAGTAACTGCGTAGGTAGTTACCGCTGATAACGAGAATTCCCCGTAGGTCTGTGGATCCAATCAATAACCCGTGCTCGTTACGAATCCAATTGTGACGTGTCCCGTCACAGAGCCGCGGGCCCCCGGGGACGCCTGCGCCGCCCGGGATGCGACGGGCAAACCGAAATACTGCTGTCGATAAAATATATAAATATTGTAATAACATTAGCTAACATCTAATGTTATGTAGTACGGACGTGTTTCCTGCGAACTACAATCCAGGGGTCTCCAATCTAGAGTTAATAGGTATCTTCTAGGTAAGCGTGTTACACCCTAGGTTTTAAAAAAATGTTCAAGCAGCCTGAGCATTGTTTGACAGTCCGTTCTGAGCTGAAAAAGCCGAAGATTTTACATTTTTCAGGCGATTTACAGCACCGATGATATATGATTATTTTTTATCAGTCTCTTTTGTGTAATTGTCGCTTCAGGCTTGTGAAATATGAAGAGAAAAATCAAATTCCGGCAACATATTTTGTAAGATCTATTGAGCACATTGAATAATACAATGTATGTTTGTTCGTCAAAACAAAACATTTCAGCAAATCAATAACAAGCCAACTTTAAAAAAAAAATTGTTAGGTACTAGGACCACGCAACGTCGCATATAGGGATCGAGGTAAATTAACCTTGGAAAAATTCTAAATCTAAATATTCGTATAACTAACCATCCTAAAGTAAGGCTAGATGATGCCACCTACCCAACAGCGCAAAAACCACGTGTTTACGCGACCCGAGGCAATTTAACAACTGTGTCAATAACACGCCTCTGTCAATAGCTAGGTACATAGAAGAGAGCCTTCTATGTTTGCTTCAATTCGCCAAGAAAGATGAGTTTCAGCCGCAAACTAGGCAGCTTTTATAGCCGAATAAATATAACTTCTAAGTGAAAGATCAAATTGAAAATCATGATTGCGGATCCTTTCCGTTTCATTAGATTTTATTAGATTACCTATTGTATAAAGTCGACCTTTCGAAGTTAAAAGAATTGTATCTGAAGGTAGGAGAGCTTTGAGATTTATTTATAGCATCACTGTGTAGTCGACTCTGCGTTCTCTGCCGCTCTCTGCTCATGAATAAATAGACTTTGTTCCACTTTTGTATTGTATATGGAGTTTTAAACTAGAAATTTTGTTCGTCACTCGAGTAAAGTAGCCAGGCTCTGAGACAAAGTATTTAACAATAGGGCGAACTTAACGTTGAGCCGTAATAAAGTTATCATCCAGCAGGTTTCACTTTCTCCTACTCTGAAAAGGTTGACCCAACACAATAAAAAATATATAATATATAAAAAAGAGTTACCTATTACGACCAAGTTGATTTAATTTTACTCGTCCCTGGAACAATGCATGTATACAAACTGTCCAAAATAGCACAAAGTCATGTCCTGTAAGTGCTTACCTTCTGAATTTAGCAAAATTGAATTTCTATAAACCTGATAGGGTTGTGATGGCGGACTAGTTTAGATAGGATCATTTGCTAAATGGCAATGTGACTACTTCTAGGAGCGGTTTGCTACGATTGCATTTCACTAGTTCAGTAGGAAGGTTACTGAGTACTAGAATTCTGTCATAATTTACTTTATAGAAATGAAAACCCACAGAGTCGGTTACGGTTATAAATTATTTTCTTGGAAACCTTACCTAATGATCTCTTAACCTGCGAAATTGTTCGCGGAATTTGTTAAATAGATTAATTCTACTTCGGTTACGCGATAAACAAAGACCGTACGTGTGTGCAGTTTTCAATTTTGGAAGAACAAAGCTTTTTGCTGAAGTCATAGTAGTTTGAAAACAATTTGCAGAACGGTTCGTTTAGTACCAATTCGTGGCGGGCAGCGTTATGGTCGTGGTACCTCTATGCCTGTATATTGTCGGCCGTTTGCAGCCCGGCCTCTATTTTATAAAGCTGGAATAACGGCCTTAACAATCATCCATTTTATTCCGCACATACCTGCCTACGCACAGTTTTGTCATCGAGTTTATAGTGCGCGAAATTTCATACCGTACGTACGCTTCGATTTGAATTTACGCACTGGCACGAGCAGCGAATCGATAGAAAACCGCTCCATCGCGCATTCCGAATAGTTTGCGAAATTAATCGATTTGTATACAAACGAATTACGAGTATGAACAAACATTGGGTTTGATAAATTTGTTTTGCTGACATTGTTTTTATAACTTTGTCCCATCAATTGCCACGTCGTAAAGCTATGTTCACACTAATTCGGCACCGATATTTTTCATTTTGGACAGCTGAAGTAGTGGCTAACTTTTAGACGTCGACATCGCCTCAATGTAACGCAGCGCTTCCACAGAACGTTTAATTTTGTGGCGAGAGTTCGAGAACAAAATCAGTTTAAGCATTCAATTTAAAGTTTCCTCTAGTTTGATATTTCCTGGAGGTGCAGCAGTGAATGCGATCGTTTTATGTGGAGAAAAAGGTGTATCGGAACGTTCGCACCTGGTGCAGGGCGGCAGGCGGCGGCCAGGGCCGGCGCCAGGGGGCACATGTGATTATTCATCTGAAACATATTAAAAATGTTTATTGATGAAATCTCAACAGATCTATTTGGTTGCCTATCGGAAGTCTACCACACAGACATATATTATTTGTACTTCTATGTTCACTGTTATTATTCAGAACGTAGGTAATATATTTTAGTTATCAAATAGTAAGTAATATGAAAATATTGAGATCAGACCAATTCACATTTTAAAAGAAGGGCTATATATCAAACTGTAACTAATGTTACGAAACACATAGTATCACCTATAGCATTTCTGTCATCACCCTTCGTGTTTCAAAATTGTTTGTTGCTCCACCTTTGAGACAGTTTTATGTAACCCGTTCTAAAGAGTCTGTTTTTGATCGTTCTTTTCCATAAGTATGCGTCAGTACGCTCAATAAAATACTCCTCTTGTCTAAGGGGGATGTTACACTCTTCGCCCAAACTAATGTTCGTAAACCCCGTCCTTGTTCCGATCGTGCAGCAAGGCCGGCGGCGGCGGCGGCCGGCCTCACGCGGTACATCCCGGACACGTGCTCCAAAGGAAAAGGAAAAACAACACAACCGCATATTCCTCGTTCACGTAATGGATGCTTAATGCAGAAAATCGGGTTTTAGAATTACGAAGCACTCTCGTATTTTGAAATATGAGTTTTGAGAGGGCTAAGAGGAGTCACTTACTTAAAAGCTATTTTGTCTATCTTGTTTTTCAAAAAAGCCAGATTATCTGGTTTCATCTGTTTCGGGAATTATGATTCGCAAATAAGTTTGTGTAAGAAAAATCTCATAACAGTAAAATTACAATGCCTATTAGCATTTTGTTCTGTCCGCGATTGTATTAATTTTAATTAACCATACCAATTCCCTTTATTATTTGTAAATACATACTAATAAGCAGAGATTGAAGCAATAAACCGCAAAGTAGCAGAGCTCGCGCGTAACGAGCAGCTTGATCATGTGTCGCTCGCACTATAATCTGCCTGAAGTTTTGATGCAGCGTAATCCTCAGATCAGGCGACATTACCCGCTAATAGAGGGCGCTGCCGGCAGATCACACCGTGAACACCTATTACGTTCTCATTAACGTGCCGCGGTGCTTTACCCGCTCGTTAACAATGCCCTACTAGCAAATTGTGCCTCAAATGAATGTATGCGATATTACGACCTTTAACCGATTTTCATCACTTTCATTACTTAATCACAAAGTGTGGCCGTTACGGAACCCGCATAATGGAGGGAAATTTATTTGTGAATATTTTAGTAGCTGTTATTGTCGCTTCCGTTTCGGTAAATTACCTAGGTAGGTATCGTAATATACTCCCACTTCAATTGCGCGCTCGTTTTACGCTCAAATTTTATGTATCTAACCTCCATGTCTATAAAGTTTAAAATGTTAGAGAAGGCAAAACAAAGATGGAAAATTAACGGCTTCATTTCGGTTTTTAGTACATAATTCCACGGAATATATACCTTCAGGTTTATGGTGCGTATCTTACGCCGCAATGAGATCATTGGAATACATCACGAAGTTATGTGGGCACCGCCGCCGCGCCGCCCGCCAGAATGGTACCTACCTACTCGCTACGTGGTTGCATGAGCACCTTGTACGGGGTACAACACATTACGAGGTCCTAAGAGTATACACATAGATGACATTGTAAAATAGTTTTTTTATAACTTTTAAACTTTGTTAATTATGTTTCTATATAATGACGCCTTACTGTTTAGTGTAGCAAAACCTGAAAGCTTTAACAAAGTAAAGAATTGTTTAACACACATTGAACGTTTTTCATAAAAAGTAGGTAAAAACCGAGCCAGCTCTCGCGGGCATTATTTTATTTTATGGTCGCGCTTTAATATTCATGCAATTTATGTTTTCACTCTTCAATACTTTATTGTTACGTGGAACAAAGATGGTGGACGCTAGTGATAGAGTATGACATAATAACATATACATGCCGAGATAGTGTGAAATCCTTGTTCCACGTTACAAGTAATAGATAGTGCAATTTCCCCTCCGTTCCCGCAATATTTGTGTTAGTTTCGATGCACGGGCGCGAAGCTTGAATAATAACAATGTGAAATACAGATATAAGTCACGTCCACATGGCTGGTGTGGTCGGTGTACCTCGGCAGGCTTGCGGTCTGCTTGCCTTGAAACAAAGTTACGGCCCCAAGGTTCCCGCCACGCTACCTTTTTTCATAAATCAGGTTCTAAAATTTATTCCTAACATTTCTAGGTTTTCACATAAATATAGTTTCGTCGTTTCGGCCGGAATCGTGCCGTGAAAAGAAAGTGGCAAACTTATCTAGCAGTATTGTGGTTTAGTAAAAAAGTAGTGCATAGTTTACTGTCGTGTCTAGGAGTAACAAATTGTGACTATTCACCAGAAAATTGCGCGAGTTTGCGACGGCAAAATTATGTTTTCGTGCATAAAAACTTAATAAATTATTAAAAAGTCTAATATAAACTAGAAAGCACTCAATAAATTTATTAATGATGCTATGAAAATAGAGTGCACCTGTAGCATAGTGGAGTTGTAAACACAACGGTTCATTTCATTAAAACATAAAGCTATTGCGGTTTGTTTCGGCATAAATGCGGGCACTAATTGCAGACTCGCAGCTCGCTAATCACTACTTGTGCTATCCTGTCCATTAATGGAGGCCCGCGGCTTTGCTCGCATAATTTTGGGATTATAAGTAGCCTTTGACACTTCTAATACTTCATACTACCAACGAACCAAAAATCATGATGATCCGTTCAGTCGTTATTGCGTTTATTTAAACGCTCATAATGCATACAAATAAACAGACAAAAATATATAAATAACACACAAAAACGAGGGAAAAAACGAAACATACTACTTCTAACCTAGAACACAAAAGGGCGCACTTAGAAAATCTTTAGAAAAGCCTAAAGAAAGTCTTAGTGCTCCAGCCCATGACATCCATACCTCTTGATAATAATTAGCATGTTACGTACTTGGATTCGTAGAAGCAAGTTGTACATAATTGGAACGCAGGTAACCAACATTTCGCGTAGGTGTATGTATATAATTTAGTTTGCCATTGTTGCTATATTAGGACGTTATATAGCATATTCTATTACACTAGTCATGACTCAAACGGTTACACTGAAACATGTTAGTAGGTTGCTGAAATCACAGACTCAATAATGTAGGTACTCCTAACTACCTATACAAACCATTCTATCAATTAATTATTGGCAATAAAAACATAATTTAATTCCTGCAGCCCCATTTCACCATCGTACGAGTAGGGGTTCGGCAAGGAGGCACCGTTATACAGTTGAGGTTCCAAAGACTCGCACTTTTGCTTCGACTTTCATCGTGCGAACAGCCCAACTGTGGAACTCCTTGCCCGAATCTCTATTCCCCTTGAACTATAATTTGTCGGTCTTCAAGTCGAGAGTAAACCGGTTTCTTCTAGGCAAGCGCGCTAGATCGTAGACTATAACGTTGCTTAACATCAGGCAAGTTGTAAAAAATAAAACATGAATGTTTCAGTAACTGGTAACTCAATATTTTTGTGTTTTTCACTCTTTATCAAAACTGTGAAAAAATATCAATCTCCGTTAATTGTTCCCTCCCTCGCTTTCTCTTGATGTACAAGTTAGTCTATCGTTATTCAAGGACGAATATTTGTAAAGGAATTAGTTAGGGATGTTTTTTGGCATTTTTATAAGGTATCAATTACTATTACAATGTCATTCATATACTCGTATACACCTTCATAAAAATACTATATAAAATAACTTTATACCGTTGTTGCCACAATGGGGCGTCTATTCTTTATAACATTGTCGTTTCAAGTACATACTAGAGGTAGTAGTACCACGTTCACGTATTGACAAACATTGTAATGGGTTGGGCTCGCTACTGTATAAAGACAAAAGGACAAATTTGGGTTAATTAAATTCCAGTGTCGGGCTTTCAGAAGCCAGCATCTCAAGCTCGTCACAGCGTCTTGAACAAAGTGAAGTCTTATCAACGCAAGTGGCTCCCCCTCTCACCTCTGAAGATTAATGCCTGCCTAATGAATCAGCCACGGTGACAAATCAGCCGCAGTAATGGATAAGGCCTTCCTGATCTTGTGGTCATAATGAATTAGCTCGATAACAAATAATCATTATATCGCCCTGACGCCTCCGTTCGTAGGTTGGTTGAAGACCGTTTATTGATAAAACAGGCGATGCTAGCTAGCGACCTGACTTGGAAATACATGGAAGTATTTCGCTGTTTTAAAAATTGAAAATGCTAAAATAAAACAAATACAAATCGTAACAATAAATAGCTGCGATACAAACAGTAACACAGCAAATGGTTAACAGTTTTTATTAAGTAATAAGGTTTAGAGTTACATTTAGTTTTAATGAACACTTCTACAACCTTTTTCAATATGTTTTTCCGTTTTTCACTAGATACTCTGGTTGCTAAATGTCTTTGAGAATTGGTACGCAAGTGGTCATTAAGCTAAACTAATATTTCTAAATTTACAACGTTTACCATGTAAGTAAATAAATAATAAATAAATATTCCGAGACATTGCACACAGCACCATCTAGCCCCACACTACTACTACTTTTTACTAAGTGATCATATTCTTCTTCTTATCTAATGAGAGTGGCCAACTCTGGTGTCAAGAGTTTATCAAGCCTTCCTACGGGCCTCTCACATGGCTTAGGGATCATATAACTATCATTCATACATTCTACATACTATACATTTCATCCCACCATCCGCGCGTTGTATAATTTCTTTTGGAGCTGCGAATACGCTATGTTAGGCCAAGCTTTTGTAGAATAGTAATGATCCGTGCGACATACATATTACATAGCCCAGCTATTTTTGAACTGTTTTGAATATAAAAGGAAACTGGGATAAGCCCAGCATTTACAGTCTGGCAATTTCTGGCATTTGTAGAGAAACTAGTGGCGCGGCGCGGCGGTACTCGTGTGTAAAGTAAAGCCTGGATTAATTTAAGCCAGTCTACCGTTTGATTGTAAAGACTGACTATTTTATATTTTTAAACTTGGCGCAAAGAATAACCATTGCCATTTAAAGTGGCAATGCCGCCATGTGCGCACGTTGCTAACGGACATGGATTTGAATCTTTTATAAATATTTTAGTTTAAGTAGGTTTATTATAACGCTTTAGTTTATTATTTAATAAGTTAATCATATGTTTTTTTTTAACTTGTTTACTAATCATGAATATGTCGGAGCAAGGAAGCTGTTGTATCGATCGCTGCTTAGTCAAAATTTGTAACAATGTCTAAAATGAGATCTTACTACCTAGATAGTTATTATAAATCAGTTAGCGAATTTACAAAACTATTTTAACATGATTGTAATGATAATGATAACATTTTATTATAGCACATAGCGGCACGGAAATGTCAGAGGAAGTTGTTGAGTTGACTGTCGCTTGGTCATAATTTATTACTAATTCTTAACGTTATTGTTTATTGTCTAATATGATTCGTAAAATCATAAAGGGATTAGAATAGAATTTACTGGATTAATCCTAATTGTTTTTTACAAGTTTATGAAGTTGCTAATGTAAAAAGTCACGAATATTATTTTTAACAACCAATTGGAGCAGAGCAGAGTCTCGAGTGGGGTCGAGGCGCCATCTTGATGTAAAGCCAATATAATCGATGTGGATGGTGGCTCCAGGAGGCAGTCTAAGTTGAGCTTTGGAGTTAGTGTTAGAATATCATGTGATGTGGTCGAGTTGGACCCCTGTTTTCATGGTGCTGGGTCGAGGTCGGAGCCTCGAACCCACTGCTCATTTTAAAGTTTAAAGCTAGCTAACCGTAGTTTGTATTATAAGTAAAGTTTGTGAAAAGTGTAATAAACGTTTGTGAATACTTCTTATCAGTGTTTTAAACTAGTATTTTACCCAGAATACGCTCACTAAGCTAGAGTAGGCCCTAATTCTGATGTCGTCATTGAGCGACTCCCCGATGGTCGCTCCGACAAATATTTATTTATATATTTTTTCAAATTATAAATCAGCGATATTATATTGAGAACCAAATCTAACAGCTTTTTAACTAATTCTAAATGTAAAGTGGAAACTAATTCAAAGATTTTTCTTTCGAAGTTTCAAATTCGGACTTATTCAATAAACACGTACTTTGCAAAAATACTTAAACCAGTCTCGATGTAACTGAGACTAAAAAGTTGGGAAAATTAACTGAAGACTATATAGCCACTTAAAATAAATATGTCTCGGCTACTGAATATTTAAATTATATAATAATTATACTGGTAATAAATCCTCACGATGTTTTCCTTCACCGTTAAGCGAGTGCAAATCCACACATAACTTGAAAATACAAGTCATTGGTATATGACCGGATTCGAACCCGGGTGCGTCTGAATGAAAAGCACACACTGGAACCGCTACGCCACACTCGCTTATAATTAATATAATTCTGAATATTTTAGTGTTTGAAGTAGGCAATTTATAATATAAATTAAACTAACAAAGTAGTAACAAACTAACTACAAATATCTACAACCAACACCATGTAAAACATCTAAGCCCATATTCTGAAAAAATAAAGAAATATCTTGACAGAATCAATTAAAATAAATGTAAAAATATATTATACAAACCACTGTGGTACACTCAATTTGTATTTACGAAATCATATACGAGCTTTCCAAGACAATATTAAATAGTTAGATTCAAATTGATTAGCAAACCACGTTGCTATACCTAAACATATTTTTTCTTTTTGACTTATCACACAGTGCTATCTAGCCCCATACGTACTAAATAACGGATAGGATACATACATATATAACTTTTCTTTCGTAAATACATTCTTATCTAAACTAATATTATATAGGTAAAGCTGAAGAGTTTGTTTGTTTGAACGCGCTAATCTCAGGAACTACTGGTGCGAATTGAAAAATTCTTTTTGTGTTGAATAGACCATTTATCGAGGAAGGCTTTAGGCTATAAAACATTACGCTGCAACAAATAGGAGCGAAGAAACAATGGAAAATGTGGTAAAAACGGGGAAAATTATTCATCTTTGAGGGCTTCCGTTGCGTGCGCTACGAAAACGGTAAAAGATATCAAAAAAATATGTATTAAAGAATTATTCCTCCTAAAATGATTTAACAAAATGTCTGCAACAGTATATGTCTATCTTTTAAGATTAACTCACTAGAACCGTTTTTATGGTAATAACTATTCCACGCGGACGAAGTCGCGCGCACCAGCTAGTTATGCATACAACGGATCAGACAACACAAGTAATTTAAATTTTTTGAATTCATTATTGCTTGTGTTATGCGGGAATTGAACCCGCACCCCTAGATTAGAAGGCAGACATATGTACGTCAAAGCAATATTATCTATCTCTTTGTGCCATAGGGTAAAAGTAAAACCAAATTAAGAATAAAAATACTAGAAGTTATTAAGCCAGTTACATATGTAAATATGTACTATTTGTGACTAAGATTTAGCTCCTTGACTTTTCCTATTTCCCTACGTTCATATGAAAATTTTTGTAGCAAAATTTATTGGTCATAAATGGAATGGAACGCCCTGGCGGCGTGACATACGCGTAGATGGCAAACGAACGGAATAAGCGTTTTATGTCACCGTGAACAAATATTTGAATAGCACTTAAAATATTTAATCATAGCAATTTGGACACGATTTTCGACTGGTGAACGACTCGAGTTTTTCATGATTGGCTAACACATTTTTTATTGCCTTTTTTCAAATTTTAATCCAAAGTAATACCTTATCGTTTTTTTTCATTTATTCACAGCGAACTTGCTACTCAGTGGCGGGAGACTGCACAGGACTGGTCGGAGTGGCGTCGCTTGGTGTCGGTGGCCAGGAGCCAGGTTGGTGCGCCAGTATTAGTGAGTTTTTTTAAACCTTCTAATGTATGCTAGGGTTTCGTTGGAGTTTTTTGTTTCAATACAGTAAATCACTTTTATACACTAGGTATAATCATAATAATAATCCATACTAATATTATAAAGCTGAAGAGTTTGTTTGTTTGTTTGAACGCGCTAATCTCAGGAACTATTGGTGCGAATTAAAAATTCTTTTTGTGTTGAACAGACCACTTATCGAGGAAGGTTTAAGGCTATATAACATCACGCTGCAACTAACAGGAGCGAAGAAACAATGGAAAATCTGGAAGAAACGGGGAAAATTATTCATATTTGAGGGCTTCCGTTACGTGCGCTGCGAAAACGGTTCAAGTCGTGGGTAACAGCTATAATTTATAAAGCTGAAAAGGTTGCCCAAATAATTTTTCCTCGCGGACGAAGTCGCAGGCACAGCTTGTTTATTCATAAAGCCATTTTACACCTCACATTGTATAGTTGTAAATACTAGAAAATAATTACACTACTATTTAATGTATGTAAATTTACAAGTCAAAAACTAAATTGTATTACTTAAGCATAAGTATAATATACTTCTAAACCTCAACATACGAGTACGACCACTATGATAACATTAAGACTGACACTAATAAGTCATACTAATCAGCTTTTTTCAGAACACGTTCGTTTGACCTCATTTCACACGAACATTCATCGTCAAATGGTTCCAAGTAAATAAGCCAGTATAAAACGTGAAGGCCGCTCACATACGAATCATAAAGTTTCTTTCACAAGTCAGTTTTCGACTGAAATTCTTATAAAAACGATCAAGAATCGTTCGTACATTTAATTCTCACGGAGAAGGCATGATATCTAATGATACAAATATATTTAGAGCTTTTATCCAACCTTTTTTCGCGTCGGCTGCTCAATATCCCCTCTCAAAATAATTAATTATGTTTTAAGTAACGTAAAAATACAGAGTTACTTTCAATGCTATCGGGTTTCAAGTAAAAGCCTGGCTGCAGTAAAAAGAAAATACGGTGAGTCACCCAACAGTAATTTCGGGAGGTTTCACCCTGTCGATTTCAACGAGATCTGAATTAACGAGTGAAGAAAATGTTTAAAAATATTTTGCAGCTCAGCCTTCTGAGGGTAGCTCGGTTGTGAAGAAAATACACAGCTATAAATGCCGCTGAATATAATTATTATCGACGAGATTGAAATTTTGATTTCACATTGAAAACACATTTAGCCCTTTAAAAATTAATAGCATCATTGGTTGAGCGAGTCAAATATTTCACTGAATATAAAGCCTGGGTGTACCTTTCAGACTCATTAAAATATGAGCCAAAGCTGTTTATTATAAAGCTGCAAATTGGAGTATAGCGAACATTAATTAGGGAATGAAGATAGTAGGCGAGTAATGAAGCACGTAACGGCATCGAGCTTTCATTTCATTAGCTCCTTGTCCTATTTCCGATTAATATAATGAAGTTAGCGGAGTCGTCGAGCCATCCAATAACATGGTGTGTGCTCTGATGCGAGGTGATTTTATTAGTCTCAGCAGAGCTTAGCCGGAGCAAGGAACGTAAAGAAACTTCGACTCGACCCAAAAGTTTTGTCATGTAACAATGTAATTAGCCCCAGGGACTTGCCGACCCCTAAGTTGTTACAAATTCTTTATCTCGCCTCAGCGTTTTCACTTACTACCAATTTGAATTCTTCAATTAATGAGTTGAAAAGAGGGGTGTCGGGATATCGTTGTCTGAGAATTTTTTTCTTCCTTTGTTCACTGAGGTTAAATTATGTGTATAAAAAATCACAACACATTAACTGACAAAAGACATTAACTAACAAAAGTTTATTACTTAAGTTAGGTAATTGCTTTAATTAATCAATGGGGCTTAACTCAACACCGCTACACATCCAATAATAAATGTTTCAACCACTAAAAGCATACTTTCTAATTGAGTTCATAAGTCGTTCATCGGAAGTTCTGTAATTTAACTACGCAAGCACGCATGCTTTCAACCCTTCGATTAATATTTTAACCGTAATCAAAGTTCCCGGCGAAGAGTTCACTTAAGATTAATCCTCGTGTTCGTAAGCTCCGCGGCCTAAGTTGTTAAGGTTGTTAGCAATAGTGGCCTCGCCGCATGTTTATTTCAGAGATTGTGAGGGTGTAACTGGAGCCTGTTTGCCGGTCGGGGGCGGCGGCGGCGGAGGGCAAACACCGACACACTACGCTTAACGAGCCAACTCACGCGCTCATCGGGGAATTTCGTGAAATTGTGTCTATAAAACTTTATAAGCGACTGCATGTTTGCGTGTTCGCGCGCCGCCCAGATGAATGGAGTTTGCAGGTAGCATACATACAGCGGTACAATACGCACGCTCGTAGTTTTGTTATCGCGAAGAGAGCGGGACAATCGCGGCGCGGCGGCAGCTCGCCTGAATACACAGCCCGTGCTCACTCCCTGACGGATATTGGGTACGCAAACGAACGGTTGGAGCTGAACACTCGCCTTACAAAGCTAAAATTTTGCGCTCAACTAAATGCACACGCTAGGCCGTCTCGTTTGTGCGAGTCAGCTTTACATTAGTCAAGTTAGAATTGAAAGTTTCACCACACACCAACTGCCACACCTGTGGTATAATTTTCGTTGGACGGTGCGCGGTGGTTTGTCGGATATTGAGGTTCTGAGGTCCTTGTTTGGATTGTGAAATTTGTTTTTTTTAATGAATCTCCTTTCATATGAGCATCTAAACAGTTGAAATCATTGTATAAAAGGGTTAGTTGGTTTGTTCTTCCTACACGCATACTACATACATAAATGTATGTATGTATATTGTGCTTACTAAAATAACAAACCAAAGATATACAGGGTAACTGGTAACTAACGCACAACCTTTTAAGGGTGGCTTTAGTACATCTATACCAACAACTTTTATTCTACAACTTTTGGAAATTCGTGAAAAAAAAACAGCTGTTCCATACAAAAGTATGGAAGATATTCGACAAAATGTATGGAACAGCTGATTTTTTTTTCACGAATTTCCAAAATTTGACGAACAAAAGTTGTTGGTATATATGTACTAATGCCACCCTTAATAGGTTATGCGTTAGTTACCAGTTACCCTGTATAATCCGTTTTTGTTTTAAATCGAGTACTTTTCTCAATACATTATATTAGGTACGCACCTTCAGATACCGGCCAAGTGGTAACAAATTTGTAAAAAAATATGACTCGGTTTTTTAATAAACATATATGTAAGTACCATATCTTTGTAGAATCAGTGCGAAACAATCCATTCGGCACAAAACAAACGTCGGGAGCTGAACTATTGTAGTTTTAAACGGTTGTTGCAAGCGCTCACGTCATCCATTACGCTAACGAACTTTGCTCGGCGGATTCATTAGAAAGCCATTCATCTCTCCACCGGCGCAGGTATTAACTACTTACGGAACTGTACCGGCTAATTGAAAAACAGGTTTCGTGTGTACACGTGATTGCAACTCCAGCAACTTGGAAGTGGTTCGGCTACCAACTTTCATTGAAAAAGAATCAACTTTTCTTTCACGTTCCCATTACTGTAACTACTACTGACTTAATTTGCGCTTTGCAGTCGATTCTACTCCACTCGAAATGTAACTCGAGCACGGGGAAACAAAATTAATTTAATTAAAACAAAAAGTGATATCTGTTTGTCTCGCAAAAAGGTTTACGTTTGTGTAATGCTTAAAGCGTGACAAGTTTAAGACGCGTGTACCGCACACATATCTTCCGTCACACGGCAATGTGTAGATATTTCACATGATAATCCTGCGCGAAGAATTTCATATTTCACCGGTGAAGCCGAATAAGTAGCGTATTATCTCGTGTCAGACAGGTGTCGCTCGCGTCGGCCGCCTAAATTCATCTCAGGCCGCCAGGTGCACGCCAGCCTCCTAATCCCGCGCTCGCTGCTGAGTAATACGCTCACTCCGAGCCATCACCACCACACAAAACTCCATTACGTAAGCTCAACTACTGCTTCGAACATAATTTGTTTACTGTCTACGTTATCGTAGTTCCGCATCTACAAAATGGGAGCTTTGTCGCGATTCCCTTAATCTTTCGCGTAATGTAGATCTACCATCCCTTGTCCTTTATTGCGCTAGTTATTGCTACCTCGAGATACATAGCGACAGTTAATATTACCGAAAGCGTAATAAAATGCCGCGTAATCAGACTTCAGCGCGGAGTGTGGAAAAACAAAGAATAATGAGACAAATCGCTCTTTTTGAATTACCCCATCAAACACCAAGCACTCGGCAACAATGGAGGCTTCTGATGAATTATCAATTTTCTCTTTGTCACACGCCAAACAAAAACTCGCGATGATCGTACCTGGGGAGCGCGTTATCTTGGCAGAGACGTATGACCATTATTTGTTCATGTGTGTTTGATATTGCGATGCGAGCGCGTATGTGGGTGCCCCTATATCAATCAATCGCTGACGACTGTTGGTTTCAACAAATGCACTGTGAAATATTATCACGGTACACAAAACGACCTCATATTTTGCCATTATACGAGCGGGAAAATGTGATGAGGCAGACAAATCGTGACACTTGAGCCGCAAAATATAAAGACATGAATATATTGTTAGTAACTGTTCGACTTATAGAGATGCCAACTAGATTATCCGGAACTATGGGCGAATAAGTATCATTTATTGCGTTATGGAATACGATAAAAGTTGTCGGGAACTTTTAATGGGCAGAGATCGTTAATGATAAGGGTAGAACCAACTGGAAACTGCTGCGGAAATTATATAAAATGTTCACCAAGCTTTTCTGTTCAGTTAATACATTTTAAATGTAAGTACGAATAGGTACTTCTCGTTCCATTTCTTTAAATGAATAATTTTATTAATGTTAAGTAACGTATAAGCAACATATAAACGTAACTAACAGGCTAGAATATGTCTTGTAGTATACGTACGTAAAATCAATAGATGCCTAGACTGTACCTTATAATTTTCACTGCAAACTGGACATTACAAAATGTCATTCGAGTCCTAGTCAATGAACTCTCCTAATTAAAGACCTTTGGATGGACAAAAACGAGTTTCCGAGATAAAGAGCAATAAGTATAAGTAATTTGGCTTTGAGTTGATTTTTTGACGGTTTTAGTACGATTATATCAGTATTTTAACATCAAAAATTGTTCATTTAATGTCTTGTGCTAATGACTTGTGCCTAATTTAAAAGTCTTTTAGTAACATATATGCCACTTTTGTGCGTCTTTTTTTAAACTAACCGTATCCGCTGACGGATACAGTTGTCAAGCTGACTTGACTATTTTTATTGAAATACAGGACTATACTATAGTTGACATTACTACTTTTCAGTCTTTTGTTACTGTTACTGTGGACAAAGATTTATTTTAGAAACCTACAAAATATAAGTTTTTTATGTATCCAATATTTATACTATCTATTTGTAATTATATGACTTTCTAACTTTTTTAATTTAATTCTTTTGATAGTTAATTACATATACATGATTAAGTAAGTATCTTAAATCAAATTTACAAATTTGATTTATGATACTTACAAAGACAGTTAGTATCTACATTGTAATCAAATCTCAATAACTATTTGTCTCACGCCTGTTCTAGTTTCAACCAACCGTAGCAGTCTGTATGATTTACATTGTTTGGATTGAAACCTGAATCCATTTCTCAGAGATGTGGTTACAAGATTGATCCTCAATTGTGACAAGGTATGTGAGTGATTGGATTTCAAAACCTATTGTATGTTCCACGTATTGTATTCACCAAATTGCGGGCAGATGTATTATTTCACACGCGAGTCAATAACGTCACCAATATTAGTACTATACCTACATATATACATATAACGATATCTAGCTATACAAGTATACATGCCGATACAGTAAGGAAAAACTATTTGTGTTTTATCATGTTGTTCTAACTATTGTTTGTCACGAAACAGATACTATCGGAAACAAAATACTCGTACATTTTATTTGTTCAATCATTTAGCTTTGTTTGTTTGGTATTGACATTAATGAGCTGATTGTAAAGATGCTAACTATCGATGCAACGTATGAGTAAACAAGGAAATGAACCAGGATCAATGCATCACTAAACGAGTCTAGTTTTATTCGTATTTATATACCACTTACTTCCAGCCGTTTACGATAAATCCCACATTATTTTCCTCGACATTTATTCGGAATCCATAAGTTATTCTTCGGCCGTCCGGGCATTTGTTAGATAAGCGTCTATTGGTCGGCCGTGTTTGTAGAGTGCTTCCGGCTGTCAATCCGCCCTAAACCAATACAGTAATGACGGCTACCACTTACCACCATACCCATAGCTTTTGTCTATGTTTGATCGAAGCCTCAAAATTAAGCTCTACTTCAGGGTTGATTGCGGACGTATTCTATGTAGGTCGATGTAGACCCGCACTTAACAAGAAACCCATTTCCCCGTGAACAGCGCGTATAAAAAGGCTCTAATTAAAATTCAAAATGGCTCTCGATATTTTCATTAGACTAACAAAGTACGAGAGCTAATTCGAAATACCCAATCGAGCGGCAGATCTATAATTGTTCGCCACTTTGTTTATAAAGCGGGCCCAAGTTGACCCAGTGAGAACGGTCGCGGTCGGTTCGTTAATCCGGTATCCTATCGCGATCATAACAGTCCAATTCACGAGATCGGGCTAATCCGCGGATTACACAAAGTTTCGCGTTAATCGGTCAATAAGGCCCGCAACGCAATTTAACGTATAATTGGCCAAATTTTATACGATGACCGCAGCTACGATCCGTCAGACGGAACGTAAACTGTGCGCTCCAAATACCTCCGAAATTTGTTAATTGCGTCATCCAATTCTGCTTCGGGTTTACCTAAATAAACGCAAATCAGAACCTTTGTTGTCCGAGTAGATAGATAATAACTGGGCATAGCCGATAATTTGTGGTAAAGCTTCGAGATCGATTATAACGCGGTATCTACATCCATTAAAACTTCATGAATCAAGCAAATTGGCTTTTAACGAGTTGTTTAAACTAAATCACAGAACGCCTTTGTCTATTGAAAAACATTTCGCAGTATTTAAAACGTTAATAAGTGTCAATCTTGAATAAAACAAAGGAAAGCTATTAAAAGAAATATAAAACAGTGGCGTTAGCGAGTTGAGTTGGTATTAATTTATTTACTTGAGTACGCCTCGTCCGGGCATCGGATGGATTTTTGTGTTTTCTTTGGAACAATACAAAGAATTACAAGAAAGCGAAAGTCATCGGTTGTTCATTTGGAGTTGTTTCCGGGCTATCGGTTTCCAGTCGGCACTGAGCCATTGTGGAACTGATAGTTAGTTCCTTGACTAATTATCTTGCTCGAGACGTGCGCTACAATAACAGCTTTTGAAAGCGTAACCCGAAATAACAAATCGCCGCGAAGGTATCGCCCTTATTTTTTGCTGCGTTTACTTGTTTTCTCACAAAATTATCATCGTTTAGTTGGCAATTAGAGCCGGCATGTAGACTGTCGGCTACTTAATTAAGGCTCTAATTACAGGACGGAAACGGAATAACATAACACATACGACCGTTTAAGTATTTACTTATTTAGGTAATATTAAAAGCTACGTATAAATTAGTAGTTTCGAAGCTGCCTAAAAGTCTGAATCAATTTAATCTCAATTACTGCTTACGAAGATAAATACTACATTTATCATTTATGATCAATTTCGAATCCTAATAGTAATTTTTCAGGTATCCCAAAATAGTTTCCGTCCTAAATTAGTATCATAAAATCCAGTTGTCAGATAACAACATTAAGGAAACGGCATTAATCCCCGGAGGCAACACGCAATGGAAATGGTTTGCTATGAACATTGAACATGGACAATTACTTTCGGGTTCGAGACGATCCTTCTTTCAATTCTTATTTCTTTATTGGAATCGAAACGATTAGGTGCCCTCCACGGACTCGGCTCGATGTATGTTATTGCATCAATATCGGCTCTTATTATCGCTTTGATGAATGAAAGGTGAAAACATGAAGGAAATAAATATTGACTGCGTACATTTTTCATTTATACTTCTCAATATTCCGTTTCAGGAAATTAACTGTTAGTGGAGACTAGGGAGATCATCTAAGTGGAAAAAGCCCGATGAATAGAAGTACTTCCAATCAATACTACTTTACATATAGATTCTAGTAACTGAGAAACAATACTTTTAGGTAGATAAATATATGGCCGATAGAAGCAATTTGTATGCTATACATGCTGCTACGCCTTGTTTGTAAATGCCCATACGCGACACAGTGACTGTTTACTATCGAGCAGCCCGTGTGCCTATTAGTTACTAATCATATAAATAAAAATACATACGTGTGATCAAATAAATCATTGTCTACATCACTAGCTACGCCTCAACACGAATATAACGTCCCACAGATAGTTTACTCGTCCGTCGGTTACGTTTGGCGAATTTTCGCGGTACCTGTACTACGTTACGAGATCTCATATCATTTCTGTTATCCCCTCGTGGGGGGTTCATATCTGGCTCATGAATAGACAAACGCGACAGTAATGTTCATATGAAAGTTTTAGTCGGAACGTCTGCGTGGAACGGAGCGTATTACATCTGGTCGGTACGAGGACGGGATGCGTTGTCGATTCTCACAGCGTATGTTGGAATGTAATTGAAGCATGCCAGTCGCTGCTACATCCCCTTAGGAGTTTGGAATTGCACGCACGCTCAAATGTGTCACATCCTGAACTTAGTAGTATGTAGCTATAGTATATGTACATATACATACATGTCATTGTACCTGGTATTGGTTGCACACGTCTTTGTCCGCCTTATTTTGAGATAAAAATCTCAAAGCAGTCAGAATCTTTTACTAAATCTAAACAAAGAATTATTGATACTTGTCACTTCTTTCTAGTAAAAAAGCAGAACAAACAGATAAAAAACACTTTAGCTCTCACTTAAGCATAAGATATATTATTATATCATACCAGAATTATAGTTAACAAATCCACAATAGCACCGTAACCGCCGAAAAATATGGTCCACAATTGTTATCGGCCGTAAAGCTTGGCAGGAACTGTGACAATGTCGGTATGAAAATATTATTGTTTGCTCATAGTACGCGTAGGCTGTTGTTAGAAAAGCTACTGGTGAGTATATTTTTATGAGAGTGCCAGTTTGTCTGATGGTCTGTTTCCCTTTTACTTTTACGATAAGGTACGGTTTGGGGTTGCCGTAATACTTTTACACGCTTGCGGAAATGTAAATATTGAAGTGGTACGATAAATGTTTACAATGTTTTACTATGTACCACTTTTTGAGTCATTAGCATTTAGAATACTATGTGTTGCCAAGTAAATTCGCACTAAGGGTTTTTTTCTGAATTTCGCTTGTTTCCAATTCAGTTTAATATTTACAATACCTACTGTTTTTGTGTTTCTCTCATTCGACTAAATTATAAAAGATTTTACGAGTTAATCGGTTTTTTTACAAAAAAAAATAACAAATTATAGACCTTGATAGTCTAAAACCATAAATAAATAAGCATGTTTCTTAGAGATAAGCTAATGAAGTTAGCGGTGGAGCTATAAATATAGAAGTTGGTTCAAATTGACGCTGTAAACGCCGGCCTAGTTTGATTAGCCCTCGGCATAATGATGTAGCACAATGTGGAAATTAATCGAGTAATAGCTGAACAGTGGCCGGACGATAAATAATACCCACGGCGCCCATGTTAACTTCCCTATCATTATGAAATTTGTAAATGTATCTAGGTTCGTACCACTGTCTCGGCAGGCCTGTATTTTGGTTGATGTGTTTACGTTTAGTTTAGGTAATTTCGAACTTGTGGTAATACACATTACCTTTTTTGCATATCGTCGTCTTTTGGCTTCCACTAAAGTTGGAAACAAGCGTACGTTAATAACGTAGTTCGGTTAGTACTTTATACATCAGTTACGCTGAAATATCTTATAATTATGCTTACCAAGCTTAATAACTACTTACCTAATTTATTGCACTCTGTTATCAATTAATAATAATAATAATATTTCGGGACATTGCACACAGCGCCATCTAGCCCCACACTAAACAAACGCTTGTGTCGTGGGTACTAGATAACGGATATAATACATAAATACTTTTCTTTTGTAAATACATACTTATTATACATACAAACGACCAGACTCAACTCAAGTAATTATACATTTTTAAAATGCATATATACTTGTGTCACGCGGGAATCGAACCCGCAACCCCTAGATTAGAAGGCAGAGCCACTACCAACTAAGCTAACAGGCCAGTTAATTAAAATGTTGGTAGGTATGACCCTGGACTACTATGGGATGGTATTTGATAGTACAATGAATGTTAAAACTGGATACAAGTTTTCTTTCTAATCGACTGTTTTTAGCATACTTATAAGTGCTTATTAAAATAAGAAAAATCTTACTTCAAACTACAGCTTTTACTTACTATTTGAGGCTATATTTTTGTCGGCTCGGGTCTAAAGTTATTTTGCCATTCAGCAGAGTTGTTTTCTGAAGTCGGAAAGGCCATAAATTGTTAGAAGCGTGAGTGTGTAGACATGTCGAATTGGGCCTGTCGGAGTATCGACACATAACAGTAATGGAGGAGACGAAGCAAACTATTTTGTAAGTCCAAGAAATAAGTTAGTTTGATACACATTTTCAGGCGTATATAAAGTATGAGTGTGTGACTAAACTCATTCATTCCAGCAGTAGCAGTGCAGTAGCAGTAGTAGTAGTAGTAGTTCTGATTATATGATATTATGACTTTATTACTTTGTATATAGATTAACTATTTTAGTTAAATAATGTCACATTTCATTTTCATTTCCATAGTATCGGAAAAGACTGTCCTGTTTTAATTACTAAAATTATTTTATTTTCATAACTATAAAGAACATACTTTCCCTAAATATAATGATTGTACGAGTAAATCATTTTAAATACTTACCTAAAGCACGTAAAAAATGCTTTTACAGTACTATGTCGCTGCCGGCCCGTCTCTCGGCCAATCTCCTTGAATCTCTGTAGGAATGCGGCTTGATTTCATTCTAGCGTATTAGAGTTAGGTCGACTCCGGACGTCACTGTAGATATATAGCCCGAACTAATTGCGAACGAGAATTACATTATGATTTTATTGTTAACATTAGTAAATTAGGGCTTCGGAGGGCTAGGGGTTAACGATTAACCTAGACCTAGACCTAGAGAATTAATATGTAGATTATAAGAATATGGTAATTTTTATTTTAATAATATCATCATCATTATCATTAGCCTCTGCCCACTGCTAAGTATAATGAATTAAAAAAGAAAATAGAATATGATTAATTTTGATTTCGTAATAGTAGTCCATTGAAATGTTACAATTTTAAGACCGAATATTGCATTTTTTAGAGGATGCAATCTTAGTTTTGGAGCATGTTTGGGGGGTCAACAGAAGCTCAACTTCAAGTTTGTGGGGTAGCCACTCTTGTCCCCCGGCCGCCATCTTGGAAAAAGGGGTGGAAACGCTTTTTCGTGATATCACGGAAACTATGTGTCTTACAAAAAAATTGTCAGGACATAATTTGTAGCAAATGGTTTTTAAAACTTCTTAAATATGTATGTTCCACAAAAATTCTTGGCGTTACTGAACTAAACCTCTCATTCTATTCCATTTTTACTTATTCTACTGCTAGCCCCGTGCATGATATATACATATTATTTTTTGTACATATGTCATACAAACACACGAATCGTATTTGCTTATGAGTGGGTACATTTTTCTACCCTCTTGGGCTTTCAGTATAATCATTTTTCCATGTCTAGTTATTCCTTTTATGGCCACTTATAATTAAAATGTGTCCCCATGGAGTCATGTGCCCAATATTGCCCCCAATATATGATGCTTATTCATTTTCGGCAGTATGTAAAAAAAAAACTTACGTACATTTTTAATTAAAGTGTTGTACTATCTTTTACATGTATTTTTAGCCAGTCATTTAATAAAGGTTTTCATGAAAGAATTGTAGGATTCTGATGAAATCTTTTGAAAGTTTTATACTTGTTGTTCCATTTTTGTGCTTCTGTGGGTCGAATGAAACGTCAAATTGGAAGTTTCGGCTATTTGTCACTGTACATTAGAGTTGTTGAGCCATTTTAGAGGCCCTCAAGGTGGTTAAGAAACTCTCGACACTAGAGGTTAATACAGGTTAATACGATAAGAGGAAGATATGAATGTAATATAAGTTAGCTTTAATAAGTTAGCAATAATATTCGAGTAATTGACAGATAATTGAGTTGATATGAGAATAGCATCTCTGATATCAAACTTTTGTACTGGTTGTAACTTGTAACTTAATTGTGCCTATCAAGTAATAAATAGATATTTGCTATTGTGGTATATGTATACAAGAAAATAATAAAGTATTTCTAAATATAGACAGACCTGTTGATAGCTGCTTATCAAATATTCACGGACAACGTTTTTCCTTTCCTTTCTTCTAAATTGGGACTTTGATGCTTTAGAATATTCTAGGAGCTAGGACAAGCCATGTAATATATATGTTACGGCTAATACCCGAAGTGCGGCTACACCTAGTTTTGGCCGGTTAGAACTAGGTGTAGCCGGGTATTAGCCGTAACATATATATTGTTAGCAACTCCTGGAATAATATTCATATCAATATACTTATAAAATACGTGTAATCATAAGAGTGATGGATTGCTGATTATGAGGTTTGCATGGAGTAAAAGTTGTGAATTATAACATATATTTACCTAGAAAAAACAAGGGACATAAGAATTAGCAAATTAGCTCTGAGTATGTATATCACGATCGGAATTCAGTTACTCATTTTTTTTTTGCCTAGAGATTTGTTTGATAGCCTGATAATTAAAATCTTTGTATTTTTTATTACGTAGTTCATTTATGTTGACTAAAATTGGCTTTTAATTTAAAAAGGGTACAAATCCCCGGACTATACCTAATACTGAATCAAAGCCACATCGGAAATTAAATGTATGCATTGGCAACAATTTGATTTATTCCAATAGATTCAACAAGCAATCCTACTAAATTACATTTAGCTTGTACCTACGCTTAGATTTACTAATAAATTACTGTTGTTGCGTACATTCACATAAATTATTAAAAATTGTATATATGTACATACGTACTCGTAGATGAATTCAAATTATGTTGTATGCTTTGGTGATTACTTGAATCGTAAATTGATATACTTTTTTAAACATACGATGTAGAAATAATATTTTGTTAGGAAACAATATCGTTTGTTCCAAATAATTTGGTTTGTTTATTTTTATGTTTGGTCTGGCGTGTGTTATTGAAATTTCTCAAAAACATTGAAATATTTATCCTAGTCTAGAAGAGAATAATAAAACACTGAAAATATTTGAAAAAATATTTACTTAATTTTTACATATTTACATTTATTAAAATAACATTTGATCGGGTCGGAGCTTGGTAAGGTAGATTTAGTGTAAGAAAGTAAGGTTCTACCGTGTGCAGGTCTGGAAGTCATTACTAACCTTAAATTAGATCTCCTATAATTATAAGCAATCTATCATTCGAATAATAAAATTCACTATAACTTTAGTTAGTAATTTGCAAAAACCTTACGATACTCGACTACCTTAGTTTACAGGTAAAATCTTTTAGACCCGTTCGTGAGCTACACTATACACGATCACATATTATAAGTACCTACAAAGTCGTAATACGTAAACAGTGTATAAAATGGTCGCTACCGTCCGCAAGGAGAGTATATTTACAGAGTATCAGCTGAGCAGGCGCGGCGCGAGCGCGGCCAGTAGCAGCGACAGCAGCGCGGCGCGCGGCGGCGGCGCGTCGCTGGACAGCGCGCTGGCGTGGCACTCCGCCTCGTCGG